>JAJOOO010001485.1:0-33900 GCA_029582685.1 Solanum piurae | reverse complement strand
TTAGAGATACTAACATTTCATTTTATAATGACAGACTTTTCACTAAAAGTGATGTTGCAAATACTGTAATGAAGAAGGCACCAAGTTTTTGCAATATTTACATAGTTTCCAAAGGGAAAATCAGTTCTACAAGAATGGCTTCTCATCCGTTGAAACGGAGATCCTCGAATCCTAGCATACGAATCCAACCACAACGCAATTCCAACTTATTTGATGCAACTAATTTAATGTAAGTGTAGATTATATTATACATTTGAGCTTAGTACTTACTAGTACAACAACAACCATGCAACCAGTACAAGTTTGATACATGACATGATTTCGTGGAAACAGGTCTCCGTTTCCGAGGGTGAGTACATCAACCAACAAGACATCAGATGAGCTTTATGTGGCAAAAGCTGATAATTCATTTTCAGGTTCTGATAGAATGAGCACAGATAGTACTTTGTTCCTGGATTGTTATGATAATTTAGGAAGTGAAGTTCATTCCCATCGTCCCTCAGTATCTATGAATTTCATCGACAGCAAAAACGTTGGAGAGCCTACGAGGTTGTCTGGTTTTGGTCCTACAAAGTTGGTTGATCATATACATTCCACAAATGACTTTCTACTATCTGAACAGAAATGTGAAGAAAATTCATTGTCCTCCGATAAAATTGTAAGCTTCAAACTTCTTTCACCTCTGCATTTTGCCAGAAGTTGGCACTTGAGGAATCTTAATATTTGACATGTTAGATTTTTTTCAGAAAGAAATGGAAGAAAAGCTGAGAAGACTAGAGTTACAAACAATTCAAACTATGGAAATGTACCATGCTGCCTGCAAAGAAGCACTACGAGAGAAGCAAAAGGTAATGAATTGATTCACTCTTTTTTAATCAATTTTAATCATGAAAGATTGGAAAGTATATATCAGAGGATAATACATGACTATTTCTATAAGTAAAAGAATGTATGAAGTCGGCCCGAGAAAAAGGAAAAAATTGACTTTTTGAAGTCAATAAAAGATCATATAATAAAGTGGCGGGTTAGATAGCAAGAGCAACTAGATCAGTAATGGAAAGGGTGGCTAAAATGGATAGATCTCTTTTACCCGGGGGTCTAACTGGATACCTTGAAAAGCTCTCAACAATATACAGTATATATTTTTAAAATCAAATAAGAACTAAAAATCTCCATTTTAATTTACTCTTATATATTAAAGAGAACCTATTTACATTGACATTTGAAGAAATGTGTTCTTTTGGTGGAGTTTTGGATTCTTTAATTAATCCGGAGTTATTTGAGTTATACGATGTTGTTGGACTGTTGTATCTTGGAGGGAACAAGTCAAGATTTATACTATTGGATCAACGAAGATTATATGGGCTTCAATCTCCTTAAAAAGGGCGAAATATCTACACCTCGACCTGAGTATTTGCTTATCATTTTTGTGATATGTTCACCAATAATTTTAAACCACGTAAGCATCATACTTGTCCATTACTTTAGCTTTTAGCTAGGGAACAACATCACAATGTAAAAGAGCGATTAAAGTACTTATCAAAGTCATGCAAATGGCAAAATAACACTTTTGACTTTGCCCATGAATCAAATCTCTTTTTCTTATTAGTAATGTCATTTGTACGTTTAGTGTACACATGCATTTCCTTATGTTTGTACCATAGTCACACATTTTTTAGTAGTAAATCCCATATAATATATGCTTTTACCTAATATTGTTGCCACTCCTTGTCTAAGTACATTGCTAGTCTTCCGACATCATTTTGTACATCCGTTTATGGAAAAATAGTCTTCGAGTACTCGAAGACTATTTTAGTATGTATTTTAACTATTTTTTTATGGTATTTAGTTGAAGGAACTTGAAAATTTAAGGAAGGAAGACGTGAAGAAACTAGAAGAAGCGAGACGAGAAAAGGAAGAGGCATTGGATCGTGTTGCGAAGGAGAAAGCATTAAGAATTGCATCAAAGGAAGAGGCGAAAGCTGCTCAAAGAAAGGCTGAAAGAGAGGCACAAAAGAGAAAGCGTTTTGAAAGAAAAGCACTTAAAAAATCTGAGGCCAAGAAGTCTACTATAAAGTCCTTAGTTCACTCCCAAAAGGCTATAAAGTATCAAAGTTTACTTAGGATACTTGTGGTTTTGATAATTTTCTACCTTTATTTCTTTGAGTTGAGATGATCATTGAGTCATGAGTAGAGAAGAAAATGTGAGGGATATGAGGAGGAAGTTCTTCCGGCAATCTCAGGCATACTACTATTCGATTATTTGGCCTGGTCATTGATATTGTCATCAATGAGTAATAAACAAACTAATCCCAATTTCTCTATTCTTTTTTATATTTATCAAATGTTAACAAATTGATGTAATTTCCTTTTTTGTTGGGTGCAGTGAATCGGGATCCTAATGCATATAGATACAAATGGTTTAATGGAAGCAAAAATAATCACATTGGGGTTTGTTATTGTTGTTGTATATGTGTCGAATCCTTGATTCTGAGAGATAGGAGAAACTCAATCCTCTATTAATGGAGTAAATTGAGCTCAAGGATGGAGACAATTATGAGATCTACAAAAGGAGAGATAAGAAATTCTTGGATCATTGCAAAATGAATTTGGGGGAAATGAAAGCTATCTCTCTGTGTATGATACACACATATCATGCATCATAAAAAATGGCACACAAAATATTCTCATCACTGAGGCCATATAAATTGAACATTCCAAAATCTTCTAGAGACCGGGGCCTTATATTCTGGGTGTGCCATGGAGAAATATTTTTATAATAATGAAATGCACATATTAATAATTTATGATGGTTTTAGTAAACAATCGTAAAAATTGGCTACAAGTAACTCAACTAATAACATGAGTATCCCAAACTAATTAACTAAACTACTGATGAGTACGAGTGAAGAATCTAATCAAACACTTAGTTTATAGGATCATTGAATTCGTTTCACTTGTCAAAAAGTGTAATCACATAACAAGATGAACTACATCATATAAAATCACAATCTATAATCGCGCACCTATTACAGTTATTCACTTTTCGGAAAAGAAATCTTCAAAGAATCTTCATACAAACTTTATCGGAATTGGAGAGAGAGGCAGATAAATTCTGTCTGTTCTTTTGAACTTGCAGAGAATGAAAAGATATATTGGTTTTTCCTATGGGAACCCTTTTATAATTCTAAAAGGACATAACTATTCAAATAGTTGCGTCTCTTCCCAATTATATATATATATATATATATATATATATATATATATATATATATTACATGGATCTGGATTGACCCACATGGGTGACCCGGTCCAATCTCTTTCATCTCCCGCTGGGTCAACGTAACTTTCATTCATATTATGTAAATTTCATACATTACAACTAGATTGTGTGACCAGTGCATACTTCGATAACTTCCTTGCTTTACATTTGTTAGGAATATACAATATCCCGATCAATGAAATATAGAGTACATTATAGTATGCAATACCCTAGATCATTTATCACATTCATGTTTCTCATAATCTCTTTTTCATAATTTTGAGTCATCATTATGTACTTGTCTTATAGAAAAACATAAAGGATGTCAATAAACACAATTGATGTGATAATATCCAATGATCTTCCTCATCTTATGATTCTCTTAACCTCAACGTGATATACTTATCTAGAAATGTCTCACCAAATCGATTGCATGATCTCTTGGAAAAATACTAAGAAAACACCAAACTGAATCTCAAGAAACCGATTAAAGTCATGAAGGTATAATGTGAAAATTACTTATACTTTCAGGGCTTCACAAGGTAGCAAGTAGAGACTAAACATGTATCTCCCTTATGGGTCACTATATGCATACATGATATGAAACATGTATCACAGTACTGACCTTTTTTTCATGGATCGTATGTCATTTATTAATTAAATACTGTGTAAATGATAGTTCAGACAATTCATGTCTAACTTTGAGTTCATAAATTTACTCATCATTTTATTCTTCAGAAGTCATATCTGGCATTAGAAATAGACTTACTCATTTAAATCGTACATGATTAAACATAAACTAACAAACGACAACTCTCTGTTATCGCCACTTTTGACAATAATTATTTTGTAATTGTCTCATCTCCACTTGTCACTTAGACAATAGAGACAATTACTTGTGCGAATAGCCAATTTTTTCATCCATTTGACATACTTTTATCCTCTGAATTTTAAGTACACTACATAATAAACAACATATGTATATGAACCAACAACAAGAAGAATTAGGCATAAACCAATATTAACTTCAATAATGTGAATTTACACAAACATGCTTGGGAAAAATAAAATGTAAATACATCAACATCTAAGTAAATCCAATGACTTGACATGTCTCATATAAACATCACATGCTATGAGTTTCGTTAAGGGATCTGCTATCATCTGATGCGTAGATATGTATTTCATGTCCACTTTCTTTTGTACTACCATGTCCCTTATAAAATTATACTTTATGTCAATATGTTTCGTCTTCTCATGATATTTTGGATCCTTTGTGTTGGCTATTTCACCCTGACTATCACAATTGATTGTGACATGCTTAACAACATTATTATACACACCCAAGTGAATTAGAAAATGCTTAATCTAAACAACTTCTTGCACAATAGATGAAAGTGCTATGAATTCATCTTTCAATGTAGATAAGGGCTATACATGACTGCTTCTTACTACTCCATGATATGGCGCCATCATTAATAAATAATGCATATCCAGAGGTGGATTTTCTTTTATTTAAATCTTCTCCCCAATTAACATTGATGTAGCCTTTGAGTTGTAGATCATTTCCTTGATAACATAAGGAATAGTTGACTGTGCCTTTGAGATACCTCAATAGCCTTTTAACTACTTTTCAATGTTGCAGTCTTGGGTTGGATTGATATTTGCTAACTAATCCGACGACATAACAAATATCTGATTTGATACACATCATAGTATACATAAGACTTTCGATTGCATTGGCATAATAAACTTTTCTCATTTATTTCTACTCATGTGTAGTCTGAGGGTACATTATTTAGATCAAACCTTCACTTTTAGAAACTGGAGTGTTTATAGATTTGCATCTTGCATATTGAAGCGTTCAAGAACCTTTTTAATATAAAGTTCTTGTTAAAGAGATGATAATCTCTTTGAACGATCTCTTGAAATCTTAACTCCAAGAATGTATGTTGCTTCACCCATGTCTTTCATCTCAAAAGAAAATGATAACCACTCTTTTATTTTTCTTGCAAAATCAATATCACCTGCACCTATTAATATATCATCTACGTACAATGATAAGATCACAAACCTATAATCTTTTGATGTGCAGACAATGATCTTCATGAATCATGACAAATCCATATTATACGATCGCATTATAAAATCAAAGGTATTATTGTCTAAAAGATTGTTTAAGGTCATAAATCGACCTTTGGAAGAGGAGAAATAACAGGAAGTGTCACGACCCAAAAGTCAAGGTCATGATGGCACACACCTCGAGAACTCCAAAATGGTGTGTAAAATGAAAGAAATAACACATACGAGATTCTCGAAGGGAAGACAGGTCACAAACGATAGACAACAACAAAGAATTTTCCAAAAACTGGTAGCATAAGTATAAAGAACATCTAATACAATTCTAGAATCAGAAATATTTCGCAAGTCTTCAAAAGGAAAGTTAAAGACTTTAAATGATAGATGAAGACTAATGGAAATCCGGAAAATAAGATCTCACCACAACTTCAAAAGAGAGAAATTCATTGGATCCAATCAACCGCTACGAGGATCACCCTGACTAGGATCTCCATCGAAGGGATAATAGAAGTAGGGGTGAGTATAATCCACATGTACTCTGTAGGTTAGACCTACTGAGTATAACAACTAAATAAACTTAAGAAATAAACTATGAAACACTTCCACCTACATGCAGAAAAGTTCCATTTCGGCATTGATGCCGCAAATTCATATAGAACGGCGTGAATAAGTAAACACATAAGGGGGTTCGAAAAATAAAAAGTATTGTGTAAATAAGTGAACAAAACACAATATCAAGGAAGTAGTACTGTAGTAGTATATAGTTTATAGGTACAAAAAAATTAGTTCTGTTACAGGAGACTTTTAGCACGTTTGGATTTTTGTGGGTTTAAATATACTCTTTTAGCATGTAAAAAAGTGAAAGATTGGTCCTGAAACTAAAGGAAGAAAAGCTAAAAAAATAAAATGTTCGCAATGGAGTTTGAACCCTGGATGCTAGGGTCAACTTAAAAGGAAACCTACAACTAGGGTTGTTCATGGTTATGGTTAAAAACCAAACGGATTTAAAAAAATCGATATTTGATTTGGTTTGGTTTGGTTTGGTTAGGTTAGGTTTTAAATTTTGAAACCTATAATATTTAGTTTGGTTTTGGTTTTACTAAAAAACAACCGCAAAATAACCAAACCGAACCGATAAATTAGATATATAAATTTTATAATTATTTATATATCATTCATAAATAAAATATAAATATTTTCTTAAATTTGAATTAAATTAGGTCTTTAACTTTACTATTTTCTCAAGTCCAACACTTTAGCCCAACTATAACAATCATAAGTCGAAGTCCATCAAAATTCATTTTAGTCTTTACTCCTACTCACATAAAATAGTCGCACTTTCTCTTAATTAAATCACTTTGTTTGTGTAATGATAATTCCAGTATTGCTTAATTGCTTAATTGAACCGACAATAGCTTTTATGTGGGTTGTTCATGTACTTGGTGTTTGTGTCTATCGAGATACGTATGTCCTCAAAAAAATTATTATTTTCAAAACGAATAAACCAGAAAAATTGATCTAAAACGAACCAAACCGACAATAACCAAACTAACAGTTATTTTTTTTCGTTTGGTTTGGTTTGATTTTAGAAATTTAAAAAACCGACTAGATTGATTTGGTTTTGATTTTAATCAATAACGGATCAAAACCGAACCACGAACACCCCTACCTACAACTATGCTACAACTTATTTCATGTTCATGAAGGGGTTCAAAATTAATATATCTACATAAATATAGAAAATTTGTCTTATATATACTATAAATTTTTTCGAGGGAGTTCGAGTGACCCCTGGAACCCACGTGGGTCCGCCCCGTGTGTGGGGGGAGGCACGTAGCATGGAAATAATTGGAAAGGAAAGTAGTACAATGTATTTTACGTGACTGTTTTATATTCTCCATTCTCCTGAAAACGAGAGAAGTTTCTCTTTTAGATATAATCCAAAAGAGGAGAAAACTGTTCCTTTTCTTCTCTACCAATCTTTCCTTCCTTTCAATCTGCAAAAACAAAAACCTCAATTCCAAATTCAAGAACAGAGAGAGACCCATATGCGTCTCTCTTTGTTCCTTTTCCAAAAAAAAATGGCTGAAGTGAGGGGCCGTAAGAAAATATTATCCATCAATCTTTCCGTTTTTGCCCCTACTGATAACATTAATTCACCTAAATCCACCAAATCTCCTAACAAATTTGAAGACCCAAATGGTGTTGTTGGCCTTGGTATTGTTGCAGCCATGTCCAATAATCAGAAATGTAATAAACCTCCAATTCTGACTGTTTCACCTAGACCAACTTCGACCCCGATACCAATTTCGAGTAATAATTTTTATATTAAGATAAAGAAAAAACCTACTATTGAGGAAATGGAGATGTGTGAAGAGTATACTCGTGTGATTTCTCATGTGGGTACCAATTTGGTTAAGAAAATGGAATATTATGATGATCAATTTCTGGGAAATGGGTATCATAAAACTGCTATTGCTGCTGCCTCTGCTCCTCCTGAGGCTTTTAGGGCGGCGGATTTCCTCAATATTTGCTCTTTATGCCATAAGCACCTTGAGGGGTTGGATATTTTCATTTACAGGTTCATTGCAACTCTTCATTTTTGTTGTATTTGTGTTGCTTTTCTTATCATTGTTCTGTATAATCTGTCTCAATTGTTTTAGCCTATTCTTGATTATGTTATTTGAAAGGTTTTAACTGTGGATTAATGTTTTTATTAGATTTCCATTTTATGAAATTTGTAATGCTCCAACACCATAGTTTTGTACTTTGATTATCTTTGAGAAACTAGTCTATATTCAATCTTTTGGGGGTGACTCAAATGGTTTAGCTTGGGACTTCCATTATGGGGGTCTCAAGTTCGAAACCCCTTGCATTCGCAATAGGGATTGGCCTTCTGGGTCAAGCTCGTCACACGGGGCTTGTCTAGTATAGTTTATCTCTCCTATGTGGTTTGCGAGCTATTGCATATGAGCGGAATTTAGCATGTGCACACCCAAAGAGTAGCGGTTGTGGGTTATCCTTGTCATCAAAAGAAAAAAGCTTTGTATTCAAGTCAACCTTAGAGCATACAATACTTTTATTTCCTTTTGTATGGTTTCAATTAAAATGAAAATTCATTTGATAATGTTTTTAATGGATGAAATCTCATTAGTATGAGTAGATCATTGTGAAGTAGTTTGCTTAACCCAATAAGAGAGAGTGTCCTAGAGTCCTATCAGTAATGATCATGTCGATCATATTTGGTTGGTTACTCAACGTGGATAGCATTTTTGTTTACTTTCAAAATATAACTTATATTCTTTTACCTGTTCAGTTTTAATTGCAGCAGTTAACATAAAATCTGAATGAATGTTATTGTTGTGGTGGTGGTTGAGAACTATGGTCTGAGACTTATTCATTCAATTCATACTTCTGAAGTTTTAAATATAGCTGTCTGTGGGCCATAAAACTTTGTGTTTGTTGGCTCGTCTTTTCCTTAGAGAATTATGATTATCCTTTGGCAATTACTTTCTTTTTTAATTTTCTAATATGAAGCATGTTGATGCAAATCCATCTGTTCTTTATGCTGCGATCTACTGTCTACGCGAATCTGATTTGAAATTTGCGGATGTCCAAATTTTCTATCTGCTTAGTTCTATTGGTTGAGGAAAATGTTATTCTCATCTGGATTTAGAAAGTTTGCAAACGGAGATGTTCTAAGTCAGTTGGGTAGCAATGCTCTATCTTCATTTTATTGCAAATTGTTGATACTTTTATAGACCTAAGCAATAGATTCTCCTCGGAAAGAGGGAGGCCTTTAAAGGACCCACAGGTCATTACTGGAAACTGCACGTCAAGCTCAATTATCTTAGCATCGCACAATCAAATATTCTGTTTGCTGTCAGTGTGGCTAATCAGTTTCTCCAAATTCCATGTAATAGTCATGTCCGTGTAGGGTGCAGTAACCTTGAATGCTTAATTAGTAGTTTCTCCTCCTCCTTTTGCATTCTGCTTTTGCGTTCTTAAGTGTTCTTGTCTTTTATAATTATCATCTGACTTAGGCCTTTGGTATCTTGTACCAACTTGCACATAATACTGGACTTGTACTTCTTATATTTTACTTGTTTAACATGCATATCCTGAAGCAAGGGAAATAAATTCTTTGACAAGAGTTAGATTAATACATTCTGCTTAATTTGTACAATTAGTTTTCCTTGTTGTCAGTCGCTCGGAATCTTCTCAAGTAAACTCCTGATGTTTGCTTGTATGACTTTGTTAGAGTAATCATGCACGAACCAAGTCCATCGGGATTTTAATATAAACGTGATTTCTTTAATTCGCTTTCTTGGAAACATTGGCAAAGTTATTACTCAATTCTCTGTGGTGATTCTCAATTTTAATTTCAGATCCATGAAGGTTGTATTTCTTAATTTCAGAACTCATCATGAACTATAGTTTCTGTGTGGCTTGTGGCAGATATTGATATTTTTGCATTGTCCATTAATATCTCCTATTTCTCTGCTTTTAATTTCAGTCATTCTTCTTAGACACTTCTTCTTTTTGCTGTTTTCTAGTTGGAATATTCAGTCTTTCTTCATCAGTATATTATTGAAGTTTATGACCTAAGGCTTTAGGTAGGAAAGTACCGAATGGTTTTCATTTGTTCGTAAAAATTTGGCTTTTTCCTCCAGATATTGCTGTATATCTTGTTATATAAGCACTGTAGTGTGTGCTTTTGATTTGGAGAATTTTAGGTATAGAGTAGGACATATATATTTTGGAGGGAAAATATATATTATCCCTGTCTTGTCAAGCTTGGGGAATGAAGTACAGGTTTACTAATATCACCTCTTTTCCTGTGTGATGCTCATGCAGAGGAGAGAAGGCATTTTGTAGCTCAGAGTGCCGTTTGAAGCAAATCTCAACCGATGAACATAAAGAGAAGTGTGGTTCTGTAGCCATGAAATCACCCGATTTCTCTGCCTCCCCTCGCTCTGGTACAATGCAGTTTTCCGGTGGTGTTGCTGTGGCATAAGTAAGTTGGTGATACAGGTCTGGGAAGCTAACTCAATGCATAAGAAGATCTAAATATGTTCAATTTTGAGTAATGGAATGTTGTTCTGCCTGCCAGAGGTTCTGAAGTTTTGTTAGAACCAATTAAGAGGGAGAGAGTTTCGTAGTTTGGTTAAACCCACTGAGTATAGACATCACAATTTTTATATCTAAAGACCACACACATATATTTAAATATATAATTTTATACAATTGAAATCTTTTTGCATTTTCAATTCCACTGAACTTGTTGAATGTCTCATATAAAAGTGTTCTGCTAAAACTTCTGCTGCAAAAGGCGACTATTCGTTGAATTCTTCCCTGGGATTCATACCTATAGAGTAGGCCAGTTTGCTTGGTGTTTTAAGCAACCGATATTTGGTTAACAAGTGAAGCTGACACTCTTAGCCATATCCAGCCTGTTTAAACCAAGCAATGTTGGAAGTCCCTGTGGTTCATAGTTCATAACTGCAACAACTAGGTCATTATGTACACCAACCTGCTTGTTTTTCTGTCTTTAAGGTCAACAAGGTTGGTGTAAATAATGTACACATTTGTGTAACAAGGAGAGTCATATGTGCCAAATGCAAAATTAAAGTCCTTGTGATGGAAGTCCTGCTTATTACAGGTTCCCTCTTGTAGAAGGAACACCACTAGATCTACACCGTCTTTTTGTTTAGATTACATCTCGAGGTGGAATAGAGAGCATTTGCTTAGTGACGTGACATACATATCATCTTTCATTTTAAAATGTATTTTAATTTTGGAGAGTGAATCTTCGGTATTAAACTACAATAAAATGTCTTTATCAAAATAGAGAATCAAAGAAACTATTGTAAAATGTAAGTATGTCCACACATAAAACTATTTTTTTTCCTTGTGATTACATTGGGTGTCATATCCTTAAGATCGTAAATCATGTTAAAATACAATAATGGGCTTTAAATCCTTTGGTCTTATCCTCGTCAAATGCTAGTTCGAATGTTCTGTGAAGCTTTTCCTACTCTTTCTCTGGTTTCATTTGGAAATTTCAAGTTCAGAAGTAACTAACAATTGCTTGAAATTGTTACCAAGGTTAAAACAACCACCACATTTCCACCGTGTGTCCACTAACAACTTCCTATTTTCTATGAAACACCATCCATCATCGCAAATCCATACATACAAAGTTCTACTTGGTGAAACCACAGTCAAAGCTCCTTCTTCAAACACCTCAAATCCCCAAACTCCACATGATTTTCACCATCTCAAACAAAGCTCTTTTGTAAGAACTTTAGATTCGGGCAATCTTTATCAACAAGTTCAAACACAAAATCATTCGAAGAGATGTAGTGGTGGAGGAGATGTAGGGGAGCAATGGAGAAGAATAGAAGACGGGGACGAGAAAAGAGGACGAGGACCATAGAAGAATATGACAGAGAAAGAGAGAGAGAGTGAGAATTGGCCAAGAATGGTGAATGTTGAGACTAGAATATTTATTTCGGGAAGTTGATAAAGATTAAGACTTAAGAGAGAGATGACTAAAAATGGTGAATATTGAGGCTAGAATATTTATTTTGGGAAATTCATAAAGATTGAGGTTGCTACATGTAGGGTGAAATTCCTAAATTTTATCATGCACATGAAATACCTTTTGTATCAAACACTATAAGCTGCTAAACTGAAGAGAAATAAATATATACGACTAAATATAAAGATTCAACTTTGTCCAAAAGTTTGACACAAATAACTTGTTGATTGAACAACATTAGTTTATTTTTCCAACATAACATTCATAAATAATTGAAATAAAAGTACGATAACACAAAATGGATTAAAAAAAATGCAACAAATTAAGACACACACTATGAAAAAACAATAATAGAACAACATAATTATTATATTCTCAATCGAGATCCTTGGAATGTCCATTATCTCCAACATTGGTGTCATTGCCTTTTGTTGGTGCAGACTCTATACCACTTCCATACCCTAATGTAGCCATAGTCTCAATAAACCACGAGTCATTGAATAAATCTCCCATTGGACTTGCTGATAGGGTGACATTTTCGTTGTTGGATGGAGGATTTAGAGGTTGTTTCAGTTGTTCCTTTCTTTCATTTATTTTAGCCGTTTTAGCAGCACACACCTTTAACAAACCTTTCATCTGTCTTGCATCAAGTTCATTAATACTCTTTCCCTCCACTAGTTGGTTGAAGAGGAGTTTCATTTCCTTCTCCTCATTCATTTTCTCTAATTTGCTAATTTGTTTTTCTTTCTTTTCCGCTTTCCTTTGAAGATAGGTTTCATGTTTGACAAAAAAATTAATCTTTTCATTCGCTTCACAACTTAAATACCTTGTTAAGACATCCTGAGCCAGACTTGCAGATTTCCAAGCAATGGGTTGGATACTCCCTGGCCTAAAAATAATTATGGCGACTTCTATATCACACAGAATAGAAAGTTCTTCTGCTTTCTTAAACAAACTTGTTACTCTTCTATCTAAGATGGAGTTCCTTACGTCTTCACTATAGTTCCTAGTATCCCTATGCCTTTTTGTAGCCATATTTGATACTCAAATATAAATAAACACTTTCTTTTGGAGTAGAATATATAACTTGAAGAGGCGTCTGGCTTTTATAAATGTCAAACAAGAATTGTTAATGTAGTCAAATTAAGAAATATCATAAATTGGGGTCCAAATTTTAAATAAATTGATTAGTGTAATCTGATTTTAAGAAAATTGGTTTACTTTTTTTCTTAAAAAGTTTAAAATTGCTAAAATTTTGACAGGTCATATTCCATGATTATTTTTGGAGACCGAAAGCTCAATATTTACATTGTGACATGGGCATATTTGGTAGAAAAGTATAATGAAAAATATATTTTACAAAAGATGTTAGTATATCTTTAAAATGTTAGAATTCACTTCCCAGGTTGTTAGAGTTTATTTCCAGTTCACAAGATGTTAGTTTTCTAAGGATATACTAACATCTTTTGTAAAACATATTTTCCATAAAACTTTTCTACCAAATATGCCCATGTGACAAGTTAAATATTGTGTTTCCGGTATCCAAAAATAATCATGGAATATGACCTGTCAAAATTTTAGCAATTTTTAATTTTTTAAGAAAAAAAGTACAACAATTTCCTTAAAAATAGATTACACTAATCAATTTATTTAAAATTTGGACCCCAACTTATGATATTTCTTAATTTGACTACATTAAAAATTCTAGTTTGGCATCTATAAATGTCACGATCCGAGACTACTCCTAGTCGTAACACGGTTCTTAGAATCACAAGTGACTCCAAGCTAACTCTTGATACTAGCATAGTCATGAGCAACTAATATGAACATGTAAAAAAAATGAAAACGACTGAGCGAAAACATTATCATGGAATACTGGTTCAATATATTTTTGGATAAAGTTTTGTATACGACAACTATAATATTTTTGGCCTATAACAACTCTTACATCGTCTTGTATGATCTGTAACTCCGGCAAAGTCATTGTTAGCAACAAAGTAACAAGAGTGAACTCTTGTTACTCTATTCACATAAGGTAGATGAGGAGTAAAGAAATATTTGGAGCACAAGTTACTGATATGTTTGTATGAATACTTTAACCCAAAAATTCAAAAAAAAAAGGAGGTTGAAAAACTCGAGTTTTATTAGTTTAGCTTGATTTAAAAATTGAAAAATTCAACACAAATAATTTGGTTTAATCTTTGAAAAAATCAAACTAATCCGGCCATGTACACCCCTACTGGCATTTATCCAACCATATGAACATGATAATAACATCATAAGTTCTTTTTCCACACCTGTCAAATCAAAGAGAACAAACAAGACCATGGTACAAATAAACACGAAACAAGCTCACGACTGTTTTGAGAAAATTTAGCAATGTCAATAAAGTTAACAAATATGGGAAGAAAATTGGCACATCTTTATGAGAAACTGATTAGCTTGGTAAAGAAGCTCTTTTCATTCTTTGTAGATGTGAGTAATCAGTTATAGGAAGTAAAAACTATAGTCCTTTAAAATAATCACAAGTACAACAAGAAAGTTATGATTTCATCTCATGCAATGACACTTAATTGTCACATCTCATGCTATAGCATATGTAAGCCCATAGGACATCTGCCAATTATTTACAACAGAAAAATATTACTTTGAATAAATGAAGAACTAGGGACTGAGACTACACAGCTTGATCAATCTACCCAGCACTGATCTACTTCACAGGTAGAGAGAATTTGCAAACATTATCCCTCGCCGAATACTGTCACTTGCTGCACCAAATTTGTTCTCTAAATCTACTTCTCCCACAGCATGTGCAGCAGCTTTCAACTGTAAATTACCAACACAAAAACATGTGGAGTAGCTGTTTTGTATAAAGGAAAGGAAACTCATATTTTTTTTAAAATAGTATATTATCACAACAGGAACTACAGGTACCATTGACGTACTTGTTTACCGCAGCAGCTCATTCAACAAATAAGTATAACTAAAAGAATATTAAGTCTTATGGAAGTGCTCTCCTGATGCACCAAGTGGATACCAATGAACATTGATAGTCTATACCCGACAATTTCAGCCCATATTTATAAAGCCAGTGTTATCAAAGGCGAAAAGCACAAAAAAGCTCTAAGGTCCGGGGGCTTTAAGCGCAAAGCACAAATAAAGTGTGGGCTTTAATGAAAAAAAGCGCAAAGGG
Organism: Solanum piurae; assembly: GCA_029582685.1. Taxonomy (NCBI): domain Eukaryota; kingdom Viridiplantae; phylum Streptophyta; class Magnoliopsida; order Solanales; family Solanaceae; genus Solanum; species Solanum piurae. The sequence goes on along the minus strand of JAJOOO010001485.1, from coordinate 18,822 downwards.
AGAAAAGAATACAAATATATATGTTTAGTCCAAGACTAATAATTATAAACATGAATGACAAATATATGACCAAAGAAATTGAATTTTTTTTATGATCAAGTGAAACATCAATTATTTAGTTTCACTTCTGCACAAGAGGCTCATTGGCAAGGAAACGTTGGCCTTAGAACCTTGATGACGACAGTGAAGCGCACATAAAGCGAGGCAAAGCGCTCAACACGTTTTGAGCCTCGCTTCAGGGCTTAAGCACGCCTTAGATAACACTACATAAAGCTAGTCCATTTAATTTACATTTTAATGAGTTGGATTATGGATAAACTATGGGTATCCATATATACCCAATAGCTGAGCCATTCATCACAACCTGATGATTATTGATGATTTCATCTGTTAAAATGGGATGGAGGGAATATTATTCAAAACAGGAGGAGGTGTGTACCTAACTATTGCTAATTGCTTAAAATTGAACAATGAGCTTGATTTTTCGGGTTATAATACTTCCTCCGTCACAATTCAGATTTCAATTGTCAAACTTCTTAATCTATTTTATCGTAAATCAGGATATAGAATTCTTAAAAGTTTTAAAATAAAAGTCGCATATCTGAAAAGTACATAAAAAGTACTACAAATCACAATAATCATTAGTTAAAAGCATTTAAAATGCATAAAAAAATATAATTAGAGAAAAGCTCGGTTGACTCTCAAATTCAAACACCAATACATAAATAGAGACAAAATTGAGGCTTGTAGTAATAGTTTAAGTTGGGGATACCTAGTATATAGTGTAATTTCAATTTGTCATAATATCTAATCAACTTCATATAAAAAGTTCATACTGTAGTAGATCGAGTTAACCTATTACTTATGGTAAAAACTATTTATATTATGTAGATTGTTTTTATTTAACTGATCTGCTACTATAATAAGTATGAGTTGATAAATTAGAAAAGATAATGGGGCTATTTGGGATGACCCCGCCTAGATTAGGTTTTGTGGAAAAAATTAAGTTAACAATCGATACTTATAATCTCAACAGAATGATATTCATGAATAATTAAATATATTATTTTTACTTGGAATATGCATGACCTATGTAGCTGTGATATTCAGAGACAAGCTACAGAACTGTTTACTTATAGTAATAGTTTTCTTTTAAACACAGAAAGGAGTGCTTTCTGAGCATCCTAACTTGTGAGAAAAAGTTGTTCTAAGAGGAACGCACTCTGAGCACTCAAAAGAGAATAAAGTAGGTTGAGATTATTTCACTTAATCCATATCTTAGCAAATCCAATTGTTATCCATATTTATATGGGTGGATTGAAATTCAAACCGATCCAATTCGCTCATTTAGCACCACTAACTGATACTTAATATCTTGAATTATTCATGAACACAACTGAAGTTCTAATGAATTTACCTGGTTTAAAAATTCATCAAGCCTTCTAGCCAGCCGTGTGATGCTACCTTCAAAGATGTCTGTCATTTGTATAACCTCCGCAAAAGATGCACCCTAAGCGAAAGCATTATGCAGATTAACAACTATTAGAGGAAGATCTCCAGTTGTTTCTTTCGTTAGTTTTTTCATTGGGGAAGTGAAAGAACTCAGGTCAACTTCGGAGGACTCAACGTAAACCATTTTGTTTCTATAGAAGGTGCACCCTCATTCATTTTAAATAAAGAAGGAACGCGAATGCAAAAAATGATGCCTTTGAAGATTGAACAGCTTAACATCTGTCATGTACTAAGACTGAAGGTTGCTTCCATGTATATGATAAACTAGCATGATTACCATTTCCTTCTGACTGGTTTTCCTCGCCAACAGTATGAGACAACCTATTAGCTATTTGGAAGGGATGGATAATGACAATCACAGGAAAAAAGTATTTCCCTTATAGCAATTGAACATTCGCGAAAGTCTTCTAAGTAAAACATGATCCTGAACCTTGAGCAAAAAGATAAACAAAGCAAGAATACCACAAGGAGTAACAGCATAACCACATTCAACAATATCCCATGTTTACTCGAGATGCCCACTGGATATACTGGGTATGGTAACTATTCTGATGGCACAGCACTAGTCCCAGAAGTAATTGCATGTAATATGGAGTTGAAAGGCAATGGTTGGGACGATCAACTTTTGTGGATCTATGGGTAGTCTTTTTGGTGTAAATGGTTCCCCCCCCTCCCCCCTCTTCCCCTCCAAAATGTTCTAAAGGGGTGCTTTACAACCTATCAGGAGAGGCCAACAACAAAGAAAGAGGGAGACCTTGAAAGGCAATGGTGCAGCAAGATGATGTCTTATTTATATCTAGTCTTCATTGAATGGAAGAGAATGCCAAACAGGCTTTACTCTCTAACCACCTAGAGAGTTTGACTTGCAGAATGATGTTAACACTAAACAGCATTCAACAAGACAAATCTATGATACTCATGCTGGGAAGGAACATGAATCATTGTGGGGAATAAACATGAAATACAACTAATTTACTCACCATTGACCAACAGTAAATAACATCCATTAAGAATGGTCGAACTGATGCCACCACATATTTATCAACATCTATTTCCAGCTTGCACTCATGTTGTATCTGAAAAGTTGTTGGTGTTATCCATGCTTCTGAAATGTAAATAAAGAAGGCCATATTCGTCTTTCAACTCACCTCTGCTATTCTTCTTGCACTATCTTGTAACTGTTGCAATGGTTTTTCAAGTTCATCTCTTAATTGTATTTTTTCCTCTGATCTATCACCTGGGATAAAGCAGCTTGCCAGAGCCGCAACTTGATGATGATTAAGATCATTGAATGTACCTGGTCACAAAATTTATTCACGATATCAGATATAACTACCCACTCTTTTTGCACCACCAAGGGAATTCCACAAGATTTTCCAAAGTCTGGTCATGTCCCACTGGAAATTAAACAACATTGAAAGAGTCTGATTGCCCAAGGAGAAGCTACAGCAACCAGAGTATACAAAAATTGAGTTAGCAAAAGTATGTAGGGATGACGATGATCTATACTATAAGGCTATAAAGAAATAAAAGAGAAGAATAAAACACAGATTTTGTTTGGCGTCAGCAGGTCTGTAAGTTTAAGTTCCAGAGCAACCAACCATAATTGTATACATATCTTCAATATGATCCAAGAGACTTGAGTAAAATTATTCATTTTTATCTTCAGAGTTCTATCAAGTTTAAGACCATGCAATACACGAGAACTGTATATAAATCTCTAAAATGCAATAACACTCGGTTTAATTTGATCTAGTTTCCATTTCAAGCTTCAAAGTTCAAAACAAAATAGCCTGTCTCTCATTTTTTAAATAAAAGTAATATGTTTCCACATAAACAAAGAAATTAGTGTTACAGACAGTTTTCAAACAACAATTACATTACCATTAAACATCAATTCAGTCGCGAGAAGTTCGTCTCCAGTTTCTATCAAGCAGGCTGCCTGTCCCTTCAACTGCACAATACCATCAGCGTCAATGTGACCCAGCTTTTTGAGGACTTGGGAGCGGTTCCTAAGTTCATCCCGAAATTTTTGAAGCTGAAAATTTGCCAAATTTAGTTATAAGTAAATAAAATAGCAAAAATCCAGCACAAAGTGTTATAATTGTTAAATACTCTAAGGATCAGTTACTTGGAAATTGAAGACGTAGGAGAAGTCTCAAAACCAAATCTTAATAAGATGGATAAGCAAAACAGAAAAGCAATAATTATTAAATACACTAACCAAAGAAGAATGAATGTTAATGATTGTGTGCCATGAGATATATAATGATAGTATTTTAGATGAAAAGAACTTAAACCTAGCACATCTAAGAGATCAATGAAGAGAGAAAAACAAATAAAAGGAAAAAGAAAAAAACTGTGTCAACAAGCAAGCAACATAGGAGATCTACCCGTGAATCACGCATTTTTGACTTGAGCTGTTGAATCTCAAGGTTCACTTCAGCCTTCCTCTGGAAACTCCTAAGCTGTTGTTCATTTTGTGACTGGCCCACATGTGTGCAACAGCAAAATGGTAAAAGTAGTGACAATAAGTAAACCATCATCCATAGAGGAAAATGGCAAAAGCCTCTAGTTGAGCTCCTCACTGAATAAACAGATCATTCAAAACCAAACTTCTTGTCAAACCTTATGCAGTTGATAAGAAAAGAACTTCTTCTCAAGTTCTTCAATCTGGTTCACCATATTAACAACTTCAGGATCTTCAATGCCCATGTCCTACAAATTTAAAAATTAGGAAAAGCAACAACCCTTGTGTCTTATTTTGATGAAGTAATCAAAATATATTAGAAAAGCATCAAGAAGATGCAAGGTTACAAGAGAGCAAAAGAAGTTGCTTCAAACAAAACATGAAGCAAACTTAACTGTATAACGGACAAAAAAGTCCACTGAATATTCCACTAAGCAAAAGACATGGAGCTAACAAAATCCAAAAAGTTATCCACACTGTTTACAGGGAAAGAAAGTGCCAATTGAATAAACATTCCAAACATCTAGTCTTGAGGGTGCTAATAGCAACAAACCTTTGTCTTGATCAGTCGCCCAAAGTTGAAGAATAAACATATAGTAAAAAGATAAACTAAATAGACTATTACTTCTGGTGAACCTAAACTTATGCGACAAGCAAAATGATATATAATACAGAATTTTGACCCATACAACAGAAGAACTGTTACTCAGCAACATATTATAGTCAAATTGTATATTTTTGCTTTGCTTATAGTGTAGGATGGAACATGTAAGTGAGGCTGAAACAGTTCTACAAACATTAGAATCCTTACAAGATTAGACAGGGCACACTTTTGTTGTTTCTTCTTTTGCTACATTGTACAGTCCCAATAGCACATCCATTGTGCCGTTCTAATTTATAAAATTATTTTACCTTCTAAAAAGATATTCCTATTAGCTACCCTCATTTCCAGCATTTGACCTGCAGTTTTTGCATACACATCACTAGCAATGTTCCTGACACATACTCTAGTCAGATAAATATTCCCCCAGCCAAGGAAAGAGAATATGGCCATTAAATATGGCAATCTGCTGCCAACATTAGGCCTAAGGTTTCTGCTCTTCATGCTAACGGAAACAAAAAATTTGGCACTTAATTGACAACCATTGTTTATGATCAATGACCTGATACTTTTTAAAATGGCAAATTCCAAATTCAGAAGAAAAAAAAAACAGTAAGTGAAAATAAATACCTTTACAGGGTTGAGCTTTGGGAGGCCTTCAGAGAACCGTTTTTCAAGCTCCTGTACTGCAAGAAAAATACTCTGCCTTGCTTCCAAAGGCCGAAGATCAGAAGGAACAGATATTCTAAGCTTGCTGAGAGAAGAAATTAAGGGTAACTGAACAGGAACCTACAAATTTTAATGGTGTCCCAGAAACAGCCATTTAGACTCAAAAATACAACTAATGCTCATAACCTAATTCACTTGTGTGCAATGAAATGAGTAATGGAAAATACAACACAGCAGTATAAGATACACACCACATGCATTTCACACTTTTCCCCGGGACGAGGAGGGCATGGTTTTGGTCGAGAACCATTTTCACTGGAACCCAGAGAGCAATGAAGTAACGTATCCACAATATAGCCAGCAGCACATGAAGCAGAGAGGGTAGCAGGCAAAGAACCCAATGCTGCTGGAGGCTTCTTCACCACATTGACTACGACACCCCAACCCCAATCTTTTCCACCTTCTCGTACCTTAACCTGCCATTAACAATGCATATGCTCAGTGTATATGCAAAAAAATAATTATGAACCCTCTAATGGAGTTGTCGAAAAAAGGTATTAAGTGAGTGAATTTCCAGTCAACACAAGCAGCAAAACGAAAAAAATATACCATAGAAGTAACTTTAGCCTGGACAGTTACCAACTTACCATTCATGTGATACACCATCTGTACTATGTTGAACGCAAACTAGCAGTAATGACATTTCCTAAGGAGATATGAACTCCTCTATCTATTTATGCAGTTTCTTTTCTCAGTATGAGTGTATGACTCAGACATTATAAAATATACAGCATCTGGAAATTCAACTTTGATCCATCATTTAAAAGCTATAAACTTTTAACCTTACCTACACATAAGATGTTCTAAACTTCTACATTACCCTCCGAATGTCCCAAATCATGTTCTAACAGGTAAAAGGAGCTGCAATTAAACCTATTTATCAAACAACAGGTAAATGTGGGGGAAATAATCAAGAGAACTTGATTGATTAATAGCATACAAGAAGGTCTACTTATAGGAGTCTTGAGCTACGTAAATAAGTAGCCATTCGCTATGCCTAACAAAGAATGTATTCTATGATTAAATAGAGACTATTACAGAATATCCTAAAGGTATCGCATAAAATATTCTTTTTTATACAAGGTGAGATTTTATAGGGTATAATACTCTAGAATATGTCTGTAATGTAGTAACAAAAGGCAATGCAAGGTTCTTTCAGCTCATTTCCCATTGGAGAAGAATCGATCCATGCAGAAGGTTTAAGCTACAAACAGTAAGCAGCATAGTAACATATTTCATTTCAAATTTTATCAGGATATGGCAGTAGAGAAAATGCCATGTACACTAACAAAGAGAGTGGAGGCACAGCAATGTCAAAATATATATTTCGAGAGACTAAACAAAGTTCAACCCATGAATGAATTACCTGAAAAAGAAAAGGGAAGTCAACCAATCATAGATTGAGTCAAAAAGGGCTAAGTTACATGTCCTGGTTGAATCAGAACTGATAAAATAATAGAATAGATGCCTACAAGGCTACAACCACTTACCAGCCTACCAGGAAGAAGAAAATACAGAACCCTTTCAGGCCTTGTTATTTCAGCCATCAATTTTTTCTCAAATTGGGCCATCTCAAGCCTTAGTTTATGATATCCTGCAACCTCAGCCTACAAATTGAACAGATGCAATTTTAGGATCTACTGTATAAATAAATGTCATTGAATAAAATGGAAAATAAACAATATACCTCTCCTGAGGCATCAAGCAATGCAGCTTCTTCTTCCAACTTGGAAACCTTCTTCCCAATGTCAGGTAAAGCCTAACAAAGAGACAATATCACTGTCAATCATTTAATATAGAGTAATGACATAGAAAAAGGTATTTTTCTCAGGGTGAACCTTCTCATACTGAAACTGGTGAAATGAGTTTTTGATAACATGCTCGGCGGTAAATTGACCTTCAGTGCGGCTCAATAGATTCAAAATTGAGTAGTAACCCAACCTAAAGGAGCTGACCAACGGATCTGGTTTACCCGAAACCATGTCCTTGAGGTTATCCATCTCCATCTGAAACAATCACACTGTATGTCAGTTATCACTACAGAGCTAACACCATCAGATAAGACTGTGCTAGGCATAGTTTGTTGAGTATGTCATATGCATAGGTGTACCAAGCAACACAAATTAACTGTAGCTGCAGTAAGTGAAAAGAAGAAACGAATTGACTCTTGCTTTGGATATCCATATCTGTTTAGCTTTACTAGAAGCAAGCAATCTACAATATCACAGTGTAGAGCAAATCAACAGAGTGATTTGACTTACAGAAGAAATTTAATGACTGGGAGCTTGAAAGGTTGACTCAATAGCTGATTTACATATTTTCCAGCTTCAGACCTTAGTATAAAATACTCTGTACTGGATCGGGAAAAGGGTGGAATGTTTTTAGTAATATCAGCTTGTAGATTTGGTATGGAAAATGATTTGGAATTCTTCTCTTTTTTTCTTGATAATCAAAGAAAACCCTAAGAGCCAGTGGTGCATTGTTCGAAACTCAGTAGGTAATTGGCCCACCTTTCTACCCTTCTCCACTTACATACCAAGTTTTTGTTTGTAACAGGATTCGAAACAACGATTAGTGCTGTGCATCATGCCTGTTTCTCTTACCACTAGATCAAAGCCCTTTTTTAATAAGGTAAGAACCACTAGACCAAAGCCCTGGGGGCAAATGATTTAGAAGAGTCTCTTTTTCTTTAATTACCATATAGGACTTGTATGAAGGAACAGTCACTAGCGTGAAAACACTAGTGGCGAAATATGAAGTTTCCCATAACCATGGGTTTACACCAATATTCAGCATTCAGCTTGTATTTGTTTACCCTAATTATGATGAGCTAATCAACACAATACAAGATAAGTTCTAATAGTGCATGCTATTTATCAATGATATTTAGGTAATTGATGAAACAAGTAATGTTGTCAACCAAAAGCTTGAACTATGAAGAAGCACTAAAAGAACAAGGGTTTTATGACAAGTAGTAAAACTAAATTATATGCACCGCAACTTTTGTCAACATAATAAAAGTGAAGTTGAGATGAAATTTGACGGGATTGTAGTGTCTAAATGTAAGCAATCTAGATATCTAGGCTCGTGCTTGTCTTTATGGGAGAATGGAACGATAGATTAAGATGTTACACATAGGATTAAAATTGTATGATTGAAATGGATAAGTGTTACGGGGATGTTATGCAATAGAAGGATGTCTACCAAAGTGAAAGGTACATTCTCTAGAACAAAATAAGATCAACAATGTTATATGAGACTGATTGTTAGGCTGCTAAAGTCCAACACATGCACAATATCAGTATCGTAGAGATGTGAATACTAAGATGTGCAGTCATACAAGATTAAAAATGACTACATTTCCCAAAAAATGCAAGTAGCACACCGAGGATAAAATGAAAGGTCTTTTGAGATTGTTTGGTCACGTCCTACATCAACCACCGGATGTATCAATCTTTAGGTGTGATACCATGGTGAGCAAAGGTATTAAAAAGGGACAACATAGACCTAAAATCACATGGAAGAAAGTTATCAGAAAGGCCTACAATTTCTTTAAGTCCATGCAAACTTATCAAAAGATAGGGCACAACGGAAGAAAAAAGTGTATACACATGATACGAATTAGCTGGGATATACATGTTAATATGTTTACGTTTAAGTCTTATACTTTCTTTTTAAAAAAAATTGAGTCTTTTAATCCTATCAGAGATTTTATAGGGGTATAAAATATATGAGAACTTCTAGTACTTCTTTTTTTTATAATTTTGTATAAGTTAGTCCTGAGATGAATTTAATTGAGAAACATGGTCAATGAGTATACATACAGCCGACCCTAGTATGTTGCAACTTGCAACTGAGGCTTATTTGTTATTGTTTAACAAGGATGATTTGGAAATCTTGAAAAAACTAAAGTGGCTTGTTTCATCTGGTAAGTCTCCAATGAAATTGCATTGACATGAAGCAACCTGCAGAGGTGGAAAGTAAGCAACAGATGTTATATTGGAGAAAGGGAGGAGGAAGACATAGACACTTATTTACCCCTTGTACAGAGACTTCATCACTATTGAATCTGCTTTTCAGTATTTTTGGCAGGACAAATGCCAAAAACTACCAGAGAGCTGTTATAGTGTTGGATAAGGAAAGGTCTGAGCCCTACTTTCAAGAAAATCTGGGATACAATTCTTGTGTGTATCTGATGGAAAATCTGGCTAGGAAGGAATAAGAGAGGTCTTGAAAGAAACAGAGAAGCCATTCTTTACTGAATTCAAGATGCATTGTTATGTTTTCTTCCTGGTGTAGATTGGTCAACGTGCATGATGTGGATAATATATTCAATATTTCCCAGAAAGGTAACATGTGTATTCATCAGCAGCATGTTGGTACAGCTATCCAGTGGATAATATGTTCAATTTCATTCGGTTAGTTATGTTGTAATCCCGTCGTTTCATTTATGTCTCTTAGTATGACTAGGCACAAAGTTTAAAAGAGTAAGGGAGACATGTGAATATTGTGGTCTTATACTAAAGATGTGTATAATGAACCAAAAACCTTTTGAATCTTGTGATCTTAAACATATCATGTGGGAAGTTGGGATTAAAGAGTTGCTAAATCTGGAAAGTGGCATTCTTTTCTAAACAAACTAAAAAGGAAAGTAAGACACATAGAGAACACTGACTTTAATTTAAGCTGAATTATATTGAAACATGAAGTGAGATCAAGGTTTCAGTATAGTGGACTCCAGATCCCACAGAAAACTTCATGAACATTCCTATCATTGCAAAGTTTTAACAGAGGCAGAAACCTTGCCGGCATGATTCCCCAAACCTCACTTGTGGGATACACTGGGCATGTTTAAATAAAAACACACCTTGACAATGCCTAGAACTCTGCAGAAGTTATGGCAAGCTGGAGAATGAGAAAGATGGATGCCAGGAGGAAAGAAGCATAGAAAACTGTATCTCACCCTTTTCAATTGATTTGGAGAGAAAGAAATAGTAGAATTTTGAAGGAATTGGAAGTCCACTGTGAAGCTAAAGTCAAAAGCTCCTTGTAGTTCCTTTTGTATTTTTGGTGTAAAAAGGGATATTTTGTTGTAACTATCAGAAAACGGATAATCTTTTGGTTGTATAGATAGTTGAATTCTGTAGAAGTGAGATGTAAAACCTCAGTTTGTAAAGTGACACTGACCATCTTGGTGTGAAATCAAATAAAATATTTTGATTATCAAAAATAGCAGAACAAAAGAAGCATACATTTTAAGAAGGCAGTAGCAGGTAGTAAAAAGGATGTTTGTTAAGCAGATAATACTATTATTAACTCACCTTCTCATCAATCATGATAATGCAAATACCACGCTCATCTTTGCCACGACGTCCTGCTCTTCCACTCATCTGCATGAAAGAGACAAATTATATCAAAATCTGAAGACTAAATAATGCTAATGTTATGTTCTATTTAAACTCACACTCACCTGTATATACTCACCAGATCCAATGTAACGATGAGCATCACCATCCCATTTTTTTACACTGGTAAAAACTACTGTTTTTGCAGGCATGTTTAGTCCCATGGCAAACTGTTAAAAAATATATTTGGAGGGAAGAAAAAAGGGGAAAGATTATCAACGACTTGTAATGATATATTCAACAAAAAGCTAATAAGATATGCAACGTCACGGGATTACCGTCTCCGTGGCAAAAAGGGCCTTTATTAGTCCTTCTTGGAAAAGAAGTTCCACAAGTTCTTTGACAACAGGAAGCAAACCAGAGTGATGAACAGCAATCCCTCGCTGAAGCAGTGGCAACATTAATTCAATTGCTGGTAAGTTCCTATCTTCCTCGCTCAAGCACGCCACTGCACTATGGAATACCTGCTCCACAGCTTCTTTTTCCTCTTCAGCATTAAAATCAAGTTTGGTCATACACATTGCATGTTTTTCACAATCTATTCTACTAAAACTGAATATAATGACGGGCTGAAACTTCCGTGCCATGATCATCTGAAACAATGAGAATTAACCACTTAACTGATATGAAAGACAAGTATCACTCCATTTTAGCTAATCATTGGATAATACCTTGACAATTTTGTAGATGTCGGACACACCAGAAGCATTGCCACCTTCTCCACTTCTTCCACTAGCCTTTGCGCTGGAGTTCCCTGGCTTCTTCTTGGTGAAAGTTTCCCGTAATTTCAAGAAATTGTCTTCCCTAAACTGGTCATTGTCATCAACAACGAGATACAATCCAGAACCACCCTTAGGGAACGCATAATGCTGCAAAGGGGTGGGTCGAAAATCAGTATAAACCACATGACAAGGCTGCTTATGAATATTACAAATCCATTCAGCAAACTCCATAGGATTTGACATTGTTGCTGAAAGAAAAACCATCTTAATAGCTGGTGGCAAGAATATAATACTCTCTTCCCAAACAACCCCTCTCTCTCGATGTTTCATGTAATGTATTTCATCAAATATAACCCAAGCAACCTCTTTTAATACCTCAGAACCCACATAAAGCATAGTTCTCAGAACTTCAGTCGTCATCACCAAACAACTCGCATTTGGTGAAATTGAAACATCTCCAGTCAATAAACCCACATCAGAAAACTCCTCACTCAACTCCCTGTATTTCTGATTACTCAAAGCTTTCAAAGGTGAAGTATAGATTACCCTTTGCTTATCCCTAAAAGACATAGCAATTGCATACTCTGCAACTGCAGTTTTACCAGCAGAAGTATGTGCAGATACAAGAACTGATTCCTTTCGCTCCAAACACGCTACTGAGATTTCCTGAAATGGGTCAAGCTTAAATGGATAGATTTTCGCCATTTTACCAATATAAACAGGATTTGAAAGGGTTCCATGAAGTGATTCATCATTGCTTGAAGTGTAACAACTGGGAATTGCTACCTCGTGCAAGCAAGTTCTTGACCTTTTCGAAGAAGATTCTGCTTCATTCTCCTCCTCTAATCTCCGTTTCAATGTCGGAGACTCCACCATTTTCAACTCTGAAACCCTCCACAAGCAGCCCTTCTTCCTCAAAAGAAGGAAAAACACACAGTGATTTAGCAAATTGAGTCTCCCGAATATCAATTCGCATAGCCACAACGAGTTGAGATCTCTTCTCTGGCCGTGAATTTCATATTTTTTTCTTTGCTGCTGTATGTATAGAAGGGAAGAAAACTCAAGTTCTTTCTATTGTAATTGAGATTTTTGTTTACCCTCTTATTTTATTTTGTAAACTTTGAAATTTAGGCAAGTGCATTTAAAACCTATGTTGCTATGTATAAAAAGAAGGGAAAATTATGTGTATAAGCAAATATATACTAGTTAATTACTTAATATAGCTATAGTTTATTTTAATTACAATTCGTGGCTTATTTTTAGTTATAATTACACAGCTCAACTTTTTAGTTTTGTATAATTCGCGCATTTGTATAATTCAGAATTTATATAACTTTTGTATAATTCAGAATTTGTATAATATAATTTGTATAACTATTTGCACTTCTGATGTTTGTAATTGTATAAATTCGTTATTTCGAGTTTATACAAAAATAACTGAATTATACAAATGTACCCGCGAATTATACAAACCTGTAAATTATACAAATCTGTAAATTATACAAATGAGGCAGCTTAAACTATAGCTACAATCCGTAAATATGTAAACTATAGCTATGAAGCATAATTAAATTTATTATAGTGGCTATTTGTGAAAGTTCCTCTAAAAAGAATATCTTCCATTTAATTTTAAGTGAAATTGTATGGTATGTTAATTAAAAAGATTAGCCAATTACTACAATCTACAAACACATGGTGATTTACTTAAACAAGCGAACCACTACTGAAACTAAACTAAATAACATAAATGGGTCGTTAAGACCAAGCAAAATCAAGAGAAACGCAACAGAGAAATTCAAAATATAATGAAAATACAATACAAGGCTACTCAAACCATTATTTGAAAACCACAACTAATTAACAACAAGGACAATATGACCACAACCGACTTACAAGATCCACAACTGACGTCTACAATCCTCTAAAATGAAGAACCGCTAACACCTACTCAGGACAGGGTCTCTACATATTCATCAACTACACCAAGCAAAAGAAGACTCTAGACTCAGCAACTCGATAAAGAATGAAATGTATCAATCATCGGTTGAACTCTACCACAGGCACGAGGATTAATCTTATCTATTATTTGAGTTACTTTACCACAAATATGATAGTATATTATTTGAGTTATTTCACCACAAATTAAAACAAAAAGCTTCTCTATATTGGTACAACCGGTTAAAAGGTTTTCATTTTTGGATGGCCTAAATCAACGAAGAACTCAAAATATAAAATATGTGGATGCACGTTAAAGTTAGGATGAGCAAGCTTTTTTTCAAAATGCATTGTATGTGACTCCTGACTAACATGATCTCTTCAAATAGAAAGAACGTCAAATTCATGAGGCGTAAAATCATCACTCGACTACAGTACTTATCTAGCGAATACAGGCTCAAGTTTGTCAGTACTTGATTGGTATTTATGAATGTTAAACTCTCTATATGTAAATCAACAAAACGTAACTTTAGTTTGCAAGTAAACATCAGACCCACAAAAGGTGAAGGAAACTTCACAAATATTTAATTGTATCTAATGTGAAAATTTGTGATGGCAGAGGTGGTTAGTTGTGGTGGCTGGTGATTGTGGATAGAATGATGGTAAATATTATCTACACAAGAATACTGGTAATACCACTTAAGGGCGGATAGACCGTCCACCCAGTGCCGCTACCCACTTCTACTAAGGTTGAGCTTAATAGAAGCAAGAGACTTGGAGGCAACAACCATAATGAAATATTAAATACCTCTTAATGATATTATGACTCTGTTCTAAATCGTAATGATTAAGACCTATTTAGATATATAGATAACTATTTTATTTGGGACCAATTTTAAAGCGTTAGTCCAACTCATATTGAGTGAATTGACCTTTTGAAAAATGTTGTATAAGATCGTGATTGATATAGTGTCAAACATTTTGGATATTTCAAGTAGAAAAAAATGTGGTACAATTTAAAAAAAAAAAAGGAACATAGAGGTAGAGAGTTTAAATTTATTCCCTTTCCATAAACTTTATATGCAATGATACAAATGGTAGTTACATTACATTTAACAATCAACACAATGTAGTAGGAAGAAATTAAATCGAACCAAAAAGAACACAAATCTCACACAAAATGTTAACATACAATAAATCAACTAAGCCACACCCCAGAGAGCAATAAACCTGATGGATTTTATTAACTCAGTTGATGAAATGACAGTTCTTCCTGATCTCACCCTTGTTATCGGTAAGGATTTCAATTGAACCCATATGAACCATGGCATTAGCAAACTTACGTGCCCAAGTCGATCGAAACTTAACGTTATTCAACACCAACTTAGAAGTTGAAGGACTTTCATACAATGTCTGATCAGAAGTCAATAGTCCCTTATGGTTCCTCAAATTGAGATAATACTTGTTGTCAAGGTGAATAGGTGATGAAACATCAAGATTCACAATAGGATCATCTTGAGTATCACTCATTGGTCTAGGACACTTGTTTTTCAAAGACGAAGCATATCTAGGATCAAGTGAAGGATCTTGAGGATGTGTAGCATTGAAACCATAAAGCCTATTAGAGAAAGAAGAACAATGAGAGACACCAATAGAATGAGCTCCTGATAAAGTCACCATTTCATCAAGTGACAATCCTTTTGCTTTGAAGTTGTCTTCGAGTTGCTTGGCATCGAAAAAAGGTGGAGGGAGGTTTTGAATGACTTCAGAACTCAATGAAACACGTCCATCACGACGTCCTCCTGGTACAGCATACTTTATACCACCTACAAAAAACGCGCTATCTCTAGCAGCATAAGCAAGTATGTCTGCACACGAAACTGTGTGTGGACATACTTTTTCGAGCAATGCCTTGGCTTCATCAATAACCCCAAAACCTCGAAGGCTCGGGTTGTTAATGGGACTATCTTTCTCAGCTGTTTCCTTTCCAGGAACTGAATCCAGCAACACTGAACCATCACAACCCTACAAACAAGAAGTTAACAAACACAAATAAATCAAAAACATTGCATCAAAAATGACCTTTAGCGGCATTTAGCACTCTATGTAAATGTCTCTAAAGCCTATAGTGACACTGGATCCAATGACAATTAACTAATGTCTGTAAAAAATTTATCACTCTTTGTTAATGTGTATGTTTCTTACTGCTAAAAGTTGTTTTTGTTATAGTGAAATTGTCAGAATTTCACTACATTTTATGTATATCACTAACATGACAAAAAAAAAACTCCTACAAAACATAGGACCTAAAGTAAATACATTAACATGATTATTCTTTAACATGTAGCAACAAAGTCAGGATTTTCACTACGTATGTTCAAAATTTGAATAAGTAAACACATACAGTAAAAAAATCAAAAAGGATTCAACATCTACTATATACACATAGTAATATATAACTTTAACTATGTAAAAGTGTTACCTTGATAAAGCAACCATGGAAATGCATATGAATAATGCCAGCAGTTTTCTAGTCATAGATGTACTAGAATTTCACCATATATTATGTATTTCCCTAACATGACCAAACAAACTCGTAGAAAACATAGGACCTAAAGTAAATACATTAACATGATTATTCTTAACAGTACGTAGCTGAGTCAAAATTTTGACTAAGTATGTAACACACAAAGAAGTCAAAGGGATTCAACATCTACTATACATACATAAAACATAATTTTAACTATGTGTAAAAAGCGTTACGTACCCTGATAAAGCAATCATGGAAATGCATACGAATAATGCCAGCAGCAAAGCCAGGATTCATAAGAACAGCTTTGAATACAGCTTTTCTTATAATGCCTTCAGCTTGTGGACATGATTTTGAATAGAAACCAATACCAAACATCGATTTTTTTGGTGGCAATGACGGATATCCCGACTTTTTTGGTGGTGGTGGAGACTTATAATCGTAACTATACTTGTATGAAGCCTCAGTAAATACAGAAAAACAAAGAATCAAACAAGAAAATAGCGCCAATGAATTCATTTTGTTACTCTTAATTAATTCTTGTACATACAAAATTGTTAGTTACAATTCGATTTTTATAGGCAACTTAACATATAACCGCGTAGCTAATTAATTAATCAGTTATACAAGGTCAAAGACATGAAAAAGAATAATATCGTATCTTTTATGTAATGTTCTGACTTTGAATTATTCTGTTTGTTTAATTAATTAAAGAAAAATTATGCAGAATAGCAAATATTTAGCTTATATTATGGACTATAGCTATAGTTTAAGAAAATGGTAATTATCGACTATAATTTTCCGAATTCTTGCTATTCACCTGATTTGTATATATAAATTCAGAATTTGTATAATTCGGTTCCTGATTGTATAAATTCAGAATTTTGTATATGCTTATCCTAACTATTTGTATACGATTTATGAAGTATTCATAATAAATTACCTTGTTTGTATATTGAAAAGCGAAATATACAAACGAAATTTTGAAAAATTCCTAAATGTATAAATACGGAATTTGTATATACTTACCCTATTTGTAATTTGTATATTCGCAAGAGAAATATACAAACTGCAATCTCCATACCAAACGAAACTATAGCTATGAAGTGCAATTATCGAAACTATAGTCATAGAGTCTTATTATATCTATTATATTTACTAGGGAAAAGGGTCAAAAATGGCCTTAAACTATGCGAAAGGAATAAAAATGCCCTCCGTTTGTTGTTTGGTCCAAAAATGCCCTTATTGTTATTTTGGGTAAAAACTACTCATTTTTTCAAATAAATATATTATTTATTTTCTTTTCAACATATTCAATTTCTAATAATATTTTTTAAATTAGCAAATGTTTATCTTACTTCAATTCAAGAAAAAATTAAAAATGAAAATATTTCTTATTTTATTATAATTATATTTTTATCGTTCTATATATATAAATTAATGATGGATATACTATAATCTTATATATATGACATATATTATCTGTCGAAAGGGTTCATGAAGTTATTCTATTTTAATTGATAAGATGAGATTAACAAGAAAAAAAATATTTCCTACATTTTTATTTTTTAAAGTAATTTTAAAAGAAAGAAAACAAGAACATGGTTCTTATATAATAATTTAATTAAGAAGAAAATGTGTTTAAAAAGAAAAAATAATATACTTATTCGGAAAAGGACATTTTTGACCTATTTGTAACTATAGGGGCATTTCTGGACCAAAGTATTGGCTGCAAGGGCATTTTTGAACCAAAGTATTAACGACAAGGGTATTTTTGAGCCAAACTATAAACGAAGGGCATTTTTGTTCCTTTCACATAGTTTAAGGGCATTTTTGACCCTTTTCCCTATTTACTATTTCTGAAATTTTCTTATCGATTAATTAATTAATCAAGGTTAGCACGACTCGGTATATCAACTTGCATGATATATATGAAGATTATATACATGATCTCCACTAACTCATTCCAGCTTTGCATGATAACATTTTTTATGTAGCTTGAAGGTGATGGGGCTTTAGTTTTATTTTAAATCACTCCAAATGTCAGAAGTTTTTTCAATTTCAACAAGAAATTCTTCATCTTTTGCTAGCTGGCTTTGTAGACTAATTATTCAGTAAGAAAGAAAATGTCATAACCACTAGACTAGTTGGCTTTTCCGAATATGGAAAGTATGGTAAAACATCGTCACATAAATTGAGAGCGCGGAAAATATATTTTATACTTCTTCTGTCTCAATTTATGTGACACATTTCAGATTTCAAGATTCAAACAAGTCTATTTTTGTCGTAAAATTTTCATATCTTTTTTAAATATTTTGAATTGTCAGTTATTGTGACTCGTAGTACTTTTTACGTAGTTTACAAATATATAAATTTTATTTTTAAATCATTGAAGATTTCATGAGCAAATTCTCGATCAAACTTAGATTGTTTGACTCTCGAAAATTTAAATATGTCATATAAATTGGGACAAGAAAGTATTCACTTAGAATTTGTTTTTAGAGAAAAGTAATAAATTCTAACTAGTAAAAAGATAATTTAACCTTATTTGCCCAAAATATGAGTAATTAAAAGAAAGTGTTAAATTATATAACAAACCAGAAATAATTTTTGTTTGCTATTATAATTAGCTACCATGTTGAAATGTTATTAAATATATAATTAAATAAGTTATTCTTCTTTGGTACTAGTAACTAGTAATATATTTTATTTAGAAAATGAGTAGCAATGGTAAATAAGTTAAAATTCTTAAAAGTTGAAAATTTGTATAGAATAACGTTTTTAAGATCTTTGAGAATGTTCTCAAGATGGAAAGAGTAGAAAAAAAGTGAGACTTCAAGCATTAAATATGGAATCATTGGGAATGACTGGCACAATTTCAGAAATGATCGGATATGTTTCATACTTGATGAGTCCAT
>JAJOOO010001484.1:0-55295 GCA_029582685.1 Solanum piurae | reverse complement strand
CCCAGCGATTGCAGTTTTGAGTGTCATTTGAGACTTGATCTTTCTTGCCATCTCCAAAGAGGTGAAATATTCAGATCTATTCAAGGCACTTGTCTTGAACTCACGTCGAGTGACTGTATCAACATCACTAAAATCAACTAATGTGGCAATAGTAGAGTCCTTACATGAAACATCATTGATCTTCTTGAAGGCCATTGCAAAGTTGAACTTGTTTTTTTTTATTTGTAGGAGGAAGAGATGAAGAGCAGAATTGGTCCCACTGGGCGTGCCAAATTTGTTCGCAACAAATTTTCGTAAGTGCTGAAAATCAACTGCAAGCAAAGTAAATAAAAGAAAAATGTTATTTTTTATTGATGAATTGTTGTGAGTACAATTCTGTTGTTCTCTTGATTCTCTCTCCTAAGATTCTCCAAGATTCGAGGGCCTTCAATAGCGTATTTCTTGAAATGTTGGATGATGTAGACCTCCTTGAGATGTTGTCGATCTCCGAGAACGTCGAAAAGTGCTTCGTCGTTTCTAGTCGATCTCCGGGAAGAACTCCGTTGATGACTCCTTCAAAGAGCTATATAGTTGATAGTGTAGCTTCCTCTAATTGCAGAATGCTTGTTGAAGAGTTTTTCTTCATGCCTAAGCTTCTCCGTGATTCGAGGGCCTTCAGTAGCGTATTTCTTGAATGTAGGATGATGTAGACCTCCTTGAGATGTATTTGATCTCTGGGAACGTCGGAAAGCACTTCGTCGTTGCAAGTCGGTCTCCGGGAAGAGCTCCGTTGATCACTCCTTCGAAGAGCTATGCAGTTGGTGTTGTAGCTTTCTCCAATTGTAGAATGCTTCTTGAAGGGTCTTCCTCCTCTGAATGTCATGTCTATCCCCTATTTATAGTTGTAGGGAGTGGACAAGGTTGCTTGTGATTGGCTAAAGGATGTCATTTTGACACTTGGCGCATTGTGATTCGTTCTTGCATTCGACTGGGACTACCACCTCATTTGGACACGTGGCGTCACCTTGTTGGTCTTCGATGCCTAGTCACTGTGACACGTGGCATGAGTTTGGGCTTCAAGGTGAAATGGACCTTGGACTTGAATTTAATAAAAATAGACTTATTTATTTGTAAAGCCCAAATTAATCATTCAACCCAAATAAACATAGATTTAATCCAAATTTTGTATGAATTAAATCCAATAAAATTTGTGTGTCTACACTCTAGAATCAATATTTCATTTTATATTTTGCTTTTCTGTCACAACATTCTACCTATAACAACAATAACATTCATTATAGTAGTATAGTCTTGGTAAAATTACTCCTTTATAACAGTTGTACTTAAATATTATGTAATAATATTTTGTAAGAAATATACATGTATAAAATAAATATTAAAATATTCATAGTAATCATCATTAATGACATGCACATAGGAAATTTCAAATACGAATAACTAAAATGAAAATATTATATTTAAATGGTGTCCATCAGTTATCGACATAACTTCACAAGGAAAGACTACTGATGTTTTTTTTTTTTTTTACGTTTATACTCTTTCTAATTTTGCATGCATTTGCTTATAACAGCTAAATGAGATCTAAACGTCAAACACCAATATATATATATAATAATAATAATAATAATGCCTCACTATAGCAACCATGACACTTTCAGACAAACACTACCACTATAAAGATGTTTAACTGTAATTTATTTTCCCAATTGTGTCTTATCTTTTGCGAAGTCTACATGAATCCAAGAAATTTGAGAATCTTTGATAATTCTCTTTCATGTGATTTTATTTAAATCGAGATCATTCCTTGTTAATATCTTCACTCACCATAATTTCATATTTAAGTGGTGTATTTGGTGATCAACACACGACATGACCATATAATCACAAGCAAATTAATTCCTTCTCCAATTTTATCCCTAATGCGTGCTACTAATTGAACCAACTCACAAACTTGATCATCATTGTTTATTCTATCTAATCTTATATGATCGTATACATTAACATTTACATTTCCACGATATTCATTTGGTAAATATGTTGAACTTTATTGACCATTCACACCTAATATATAAACATTATTAATCACATAACACTTCGATAGCACTTTTCCATTTCAACGTAACTTTCCAATTTTAAAATCACAAAAGCGCAATTTAAAAAAAGATAATAATAACTTTGTCAACCGAAAGTAAATATAAGAAAATGAAAATGCAATATTTGCTGTTTATTTATTATTAAATGCAAGAAATTAAAGGACCACTACTCAATGTGACCCTACAATGACCAAATTGTCTCATTTTCCACTGCCCCATATGTCCCATGTAACATGGAGGAAACTATGGCACCTTTAATTCCCCTCACTATATAACTTCTCTTAAACCCCCTCTCCATTCACACCAAAAAAAAAAAAAAACTTAGGAAAAAGTACCAATAAATCTCATAAAAAAAACAAAGCCAAAAAGGTATTATTTATCAAAACCTCAAGAAAATTAAGTGATGGAAATAGAAATGGCAAAGTGTGATTGTTGTGGATTGAAAGAAGAGTGTACAATAGAGTACATAAGTGAAGTGAAGGAGAATTTTGAAGGCAAATGGCTATGTGGATTATGTTCAGAAGCTGTTAGAGATGAATTTAATAGAGGAAAAAAGAAGCAATATTTTATTGAAATGGAAGAAGCTTTAAAAGCTCACATGTCATTTTGTAGAAAATATAAGTCTAATAATCCTGCTGTTCATGTAGCTGATGGTATGAGGCAAATGTTAAGAAGAAGGTCAGGTGATTTGTCAACAAATTCTTCTTCTAAGAAGTATACAATTAGATCAATAAGTACATAACAAGTAGGAGATGTATCTTCTATAAACGTATCGGATTTGAGCATTAATAATATACAAAGTTTACTAATATATATACATACACTTTTCTTTTTAATAGGTTTTTATATGATGTGAATTTGAATCAGTCAGACTTGCGAGTTTCACATATGCTGTAATTAGTTTGAAGGTTGAATAAAGCCTCACAATCCCTTTTGGTGGCTAAATATTAATGTACCATCTTTGTATTGTATATATATAGAATGTTAATATTTCTAGTGGAGAGTACTATTGTTAATAGTTTTGTTTAATTTCTCTTTGTTCATGTGAGTATATGTTGTTTATATTTGAGTGAACATGTTAACAGAGTTCTTAGATTATAGTATTATTTTGTGATTTTTATTTTTAAATTATTGGGTGTTTCTATTCTTTTGGACTATAATTCACTGTAGATTAAAAATCTCCTGTTGAATATATTGGGATAACTTGTTAAGAGATACATGTAGATGAAAAAAGTCTTAAAAATTAGTCCATCTAACAAAATGAGTTCAGGGAGTTGTATGAACACTGTACCTAATATATAATTTAGATACGAAACTGGCTAAATAGTGATAGTTTAAGAGATTTTAATCATCTATTCATTCAAATTTTCACCAAGTCAATTTTTTTTAAAGTTCTTTTACAATGTAATATTCACGTAGCATGTTATATTCCTTCGGAGACTATTTTAATGTAAGTTCATGATAGTTTGGAGAATTCTTCAAGACTTGCAAAATAATGATAATTTGAATTATTTTTTAGCCAATTCAGTCTTTGTTGTTTCCTTTAAGTCACTGAACTATCATTGTATATTTTCTTTAACAAAAAGGTATTTTTCTACCTTTTCCACATGATAATGAAGTTTTTTATAGTAAATCTAAGTGCACACGTCAAAAAATAGAAAAAAAGTAAAGTTATTTTAGAATGACTCACAACAACACTTTCTGCTGTAGATAGGATTAGTTCACCCACTTCAATCAGTAATCAAGAAAATGATCTAAGAGACTCAACTAATTACTCATGACGACTATGATTATGATTTCAGCATATAATTTATAGTATGAGTTACATAATTAGTTGATTTAATAATATGATATTTCTTGCATCAACAACGAGTTCAATCAGTCAATTAATAAAGCACAACTCAATTATAAATAAATGAGATATACAAGCTAAACAAAATCAATATCCGTAAAATTCTAAATTTTAATAAAGAGATCATGAATTCACGTAGGTTAAGGTGGCTCATGATGATTTGTTCTTCTTTTTGATATAGATTGTCCCAACATTAACATTTTGTGGTTCCTTAGGTACAAAGCAAATAAGTGAGTTGTAAAAAGTAGTGTCTTAATCAAATTGACAATGAGGTATAATAGGGACACACATTTGTTATCGTTCTAGCTATAACGATATAACATGTAATTCTGAAAATAACAATTTTATTTTGGTTCTATGAAAGAGATTAAAGGGTTGAAGGTTATTGCAGAATTATAACATCTCTTATATTGGATAAGATAATATAAAAAATTGGTATAAAATTCATATTATAATTAGCTAATATATAAATATTTAATAATAGAGTAAGATATGACTATATTTTCATGCTACCATAAGAAATGTCGAATCATATACACCACAATAAAAATAACTTTTTAACGATAATAAATATACACATTAATAAATAGTGAAAAAGTCTTTACCGACATTAATAGTTTTCACTGGATCCCAGTGTCGCTATAGACTTTAATGATATTTATTATAGATAGTGCTAAATGCCGCTAACAATATGTTTTTGGCAGCAATTAAGCTATTGCTATTAATTACTTGCCGCTAAAAATTATTTTTTATATAGTGATATTTAATGAATATGAACGTTTTGCCTATTCCTAGCACTAATCACTAATGATAATAAGAGCTAATATTGTTTTTGCTCTCTTTGAATTAGGAAATTACTCCTAATTACTTTAAAAATTAATGATCTTGAACTATTGATCTACTTACGGGTTAACTTTTAAGATAAAAAATTAATATTTGTTAAACTTGAAATGTTATCCACCGAATAAATAGAATCAAAAGTTAACCCAACAATCACTCATATATCCCACGTATTGCATTGCAATATCATATTGTAGAAAATTATATTTATTGATCTTCAAAATAAGTGATTTTAAACCGTTGACCCTTACTTATTTCACAAGTAAACTGAAGTTAAAAGTAAAAAAAAATTAAATTTAAAGTTCAAAATCACTTACCTTAAAGTTAGTTTTTTCCTGTAAATGAAAAGGAGTTCACAAATTCGAAGTCCCACCAATTCAAGAACAACAAAAAAGTTGTGTTAGTTGTTGATTCGATTCTTATTTACAATTCGTCTATATCGTTTCTAAAGAAAATGACAAAATAATCCTTTATGTTTGATAGTAGGTTCAGAATATTCCTTTAGGTATGCACTTAATAGTTTTGGTCATTTAAGTTTGTCAAAAAATATTACTTTTAATTTTCGTCAAATATTATCAAATTTTGTCGGTTAGATTTGATAAAAACCACAAAAGAAAAAAGAAAAAAAAAAGGAAATTAGCTGGAACTTGCATTTAGAGGTATAATATTTGCCGTTTATGATATTTTTACTTTATTTCGAGAGTCTTGTTAAATTTTCTGAGGTTTAGTTTAAGCTATTTTTAAATATCTTTTAGTGTAATATTTGATGTTGCATATTTTAAGATTTGACGAGACTTTTTTGATATTTATAATTTAATTTTCTTTGATATAGTTCACATCAAATCCAACTTATAGAGTTCATTGTTTAATAAAACATCGGAGAGAAATTAATAACTTGTTTGGTTGGAACAAATTATTCTGATATTAATTATTCCAAGATTATTATCTCACCTTCAACATGTCATAAAAATAACACTACAATTTCAGAATAACAAATTCTAATATAAGTTATCTTAAGAATTTATTCCAACCAAATGATGAAATAAACTCATCTTAAAACTAATCTTTTATCCTTTTATCTTTCATATCAGACTAGTCCTAAAAGTATAAACACCAAATATAGTTGCACAAATAAGATTTGAGGAAGACGTGGATGCAGTCTTAACTCTAATTTTGTGAAGATAGAGAAATTATTTCGGATTGATATCCAGTTTAACAGACTCAAAGGATCAAACCGTTAAGGGAACTAAGGGGCTATTTTCGTCATTTTTCGCCGCTTCTGTGTAAGGAGGATCAAGATCCCGGAGTCGGAATCAGAGACGGAGTCGGGGAAGAAGTGAAAATAGCTGAATAATGGCGGAAGCTCTCTTCGAGCTGGAAGAAATTCTCATCTCCAGGAAGGTACCATTTTTAAGCACTAATATCCAAATGGACTTTCTTCTTTGCCCTAAATTTCCACTGCTACTGTGCATTAACCTTGAGGAAAATAATCCTTTTTTTCCCGTTCTATTTGATTAGGTAATTTGTACTCTTTGTTCTTTTTTTCCCCTCTCTCGATTTTCAGAAATTAAATCAAGGTGCATTAGGTTTTCTAACTAATTTGCGTAAATATTTATTTGTTTCTTTAATGATAAATATTTGTAGGAAGCTCTGACGAGTGAAGAAGCTAAACTACTTAATTCATGGAAGCAAAATACTGTAAGAGATTTTGGCATTGGTGCTACCGGTGCTTCCATTGCCACTAGGTTAGGTACATTTCCCAAAGTATTACATTGTCAAGTAAACTATGATTATTGGAATGTCTTTTGTTAGTTTTACTAGTAATACTTTTAACATAAGCTTCTTTGTAGTTGAGTTTTCCTTGATAAGAGAAGAAAAAAAAAGTAGTAGGAATCAAGATGATGGTGTTTGACTGGATATAGTGTTGAGTAAAATTTAGTTTGATAGTGAAAATATCACATCAAAGGTTAAAATTGAACAGATAAATGAATTTGAGTTATTGAAAGAGGTAAAAGTTATATAGAATGATACTATAAGTGGAGTGTTGTCAAACATTTTGGATCGTCCTAATAGAATGAGTCTAGTATAGAATGGGGCAAAGGGAGTATAGTAAAAAAAAGGGGGTGGGGGTGTTTCATTGATGCTTTTATGTGAATTTAACTTTGAAGAAAAAGGTCCCTCTTCTACATGTCAGTCACGCTTCTTGAAATATTTTATTAGAAGCTGAGATCATAGAGTACATATGAGTAGAAAGAGGAATTAATGCGTCGGATTCGAAAGTATCGAACTCCTCTTGTTTGAAAGGATGAAAACCATTGAAATGGTATTAGCAATAATAGGAAGATTTGGCAGAAATATGTAAAATACCACCCTAAAAAGATTGTTCCAGAATAAAGGGAAATGGTTACCAGTTAATTTTCTCAAAAAAAAGAAGAAGGGAAATGGTTAGAAGAAATAGGGTTATTAGATAAGTCAGAAAACCGGCCTTAATCACTCATTTGTCTAGGTGTTGCTCTGTATTATATCTATTCTGCTTGCACAAATTATTTGTTTTCTTCTCTTCTATTATTTGCTTTTATATTTTTGACCAAACACCTAACATAGTTCTCTCAATTTGTTTCTTTGCAGTAACCAGAAGGCTGAATAACCTAGTTCGTATGAACCTGACAGCAGGTAAGCTCAATTTGCAATTTCATTGGGCTTGTTTTTCATGTTTTATCTTTTCTGCTGCGTATATGCCAGTCACCCTTGATACACTATCTGGTTTCGGTCCATGTATTTGTTTTTCATGTTCAAGTGCTCAGAAGTTTGCTTTTACATATTTGTTGTTAAAAGTAAATATTTAAAAACTTGATTATTCCTTAATTGGTCACTCAACTCTCAAGTGGATGAAATTACAAGTCACATATCTTTTTAATGTTCAATAAAATCACTCAGCTTACCATTATCTCTTACAAAATAACAGTGACAGAAAAGCCACTTTAGTCAACCCTGTATTTGCTTCTGACCTTTATTCCTGTTTCTGCTCTTTTTCAACTATCTATGTGCTCATTCTCTCCATGCAGTGTAAAAGCTAAAAGATTAGTAATTTGAAGTAATTTTTATGTAAATTTTGTATATTTAAAGTTTCTTAAAGAATTCATGTCCAAATTTACAGTGATAATTTGATGGTGCCCCTCATCGGGAAATTCTTTCATTTGGCATGGAGGAAGTATAGGATATCAAGTTTCTGGAATTGGGTTTATTCTGGCAACATAATTTTACTACTTAATTTTATCTGATACTAATTAGGGAGCTCGTACTTAGAAATCAACTAAATAGATCACTGGCTGTTTTATTTGGCTTCTGTCAAATTTTTTATTTTGTTGTGATGAAGCTTATTTGATCTTTCTTTGTAGTCATTGTGGTTAGTTTGAACTAAGATTATGAATTGAACAAGTTGATAGTGTGAGTGTATGATATCATATCTAGACCATTGTTATTTTGTAAGAACAATAGTTAACTTGAATAATTTTTTATTGGGACAATAAAAGGTACCCTTAACTTCAAGTGCCTAAATTAAGGATATCATTTAAAGTTCTCTGTTGCCTCACTGCCCTCGTGGGATCTTGCATTTTGAATAAAGGATGTTGATAAAATTATGCTGTAAATTGTATGATTATGACAAATTTAAGTTGCTAGATGAAGAGAGATTTATAAGTCTCCTAAATAGCAATGACCCTGAATATATAGGGAGCACTTCCACCTTAACGGGCATTTATGTGGCGTGATTCTGGATTAGCTGCGGCTCCAAAACAGGTACTTGACATCAGGTGGGACTATTACATGTTCCTTTACGTGCTATTCAGAGTCATTGCTATTTAGGAGACTTGCTATCTCTCTTAAGCTGCATATTACCATTCTTGTAATGATACACACTGTTCAAAATGCTTATGTGGAGCTCAAAGCTACAGAAGATCAAAGTTTTTACTTTATACCAAAACAGAGAACATTTTGCTTTTCTTTTGGTAATTATACTACTTTAATCTTTTGAACTTTCCTCCTTCCAGGTGTTGGTTTCTGTTATGGCATTAGGAGGTTTTCTAAGTGTGTGGATTCAGAAATTGAACAAATTCTCTCTCAACATGGGACTCGTTTGCAAACTGGGTTGGCAGAAATGTAGGTTATTGACCAATGACAATCATTTTGATTTGTGCAAAATATATTGGTTGAGTTGCAACTCCTTAGGGGTCGGTTGGTTACCGGGATTAGGTCATGATCCCAGTATAAAATTTGGGATTAAATCCAATGTTTGGTTGTTGGTATTAAGCTAATACCGGTATAAATCTTATACCAAATCCTGGTATTATCTATCTTATATTGAATGTGTGATTGTAATCCTTAATGCTACACAAGCTCATGTATACATGACTTAGTATGATGAAGCTTGGCCACTTGTATTCTTGTGCTTCATCTTAAAACAATTGCTCTACTTCTATAGTGCAAGTTCATCTATAAAATCTCTTTTTTACGTATAAAAATATTAATTGCTCTACTTCTATTTTTTGATTCTAGTAAGTTTGGCAACTTCTCCAAACTAAAAATATACCATTTATTATTTAATGGCCACAATGTTCAACCCTTTCCTGATTGTTCCCAACAAAGTATGACATCTAAATTAGGCTCAGGTTGTTTTAAGAATTTGCAATAGAATTAGTGATTTTCTTTTGGATATAGGTTATATTCAATGTTCAATAATTTATGAATTAGTTTTATGACTTCATCAAAGCAGTAGTATTTTATGCTCGGTGTATAGTGTATACATACTAAGTTTGTCCCTTGGGAAAAACCATTTGTTTCCAGACTTTCTGCAATGCATCAGAATGAGAATCTCTCCTCTTGATTTTTGTTCAACTTGTGTGAACTCAAGTGTAGACAATTGTTAACTTGAAACCTGTTTGTTACCACCGAGGGAAGCGTCATGATGAGAATTAAAGAAATAAATAGAGGAAGGAGATTATGAGGGTTTTTATATAACTGCTAAATTGAAGATAATTGCAAAACATAACAAGAATCTAGGCTTTGAGATTATTTGATCTGGTGGATTAATCCAAGTAAAAGACTTGCATAGCACTGTATTTTACTTGAATCATACTCACCCCATAAGATATTGCTTTCATGTTAATTAGACTTAAAATTGAATGTTCTGTGAGTTCGATATGGTCAAATCTTCATTTTGCAAGGTTAATCATCTAGCCTGGGTCATATTTGTCGCTCATTGTTAGTATTAGAGTGAGATATCACCTGAAAATATGGGAACTGACTGGTAGCCTAAGAGTGCTGAGAGCCACCTCAACATGCTTGAATTGCTTGGCAGATGTGTAACTGGGTTATTTGGACCAAAGGTATAGTGCTAACATTTGGCAAGGACATAACAGATCATACTGCTGTGTATTTGAAACATAACTAGTCTTTCCAGCTTTCGAGTTGCCTCATTACTTGATAACTTGGAGTTAAGAATTTAATCTTGATATGCCACTTCTTCATCTCCCAGCGCTATTTATTTAGAATTAATTGCAATATCAACTAGTGTGACTGGTTAGTAAATTTCGGTAGGCTATATTATTGTTCTTCGATTTGGTTTTGTTCTTATTACTCTAAAATGGCTTTCGCTTAAGATAAGACATGTGATCAACCTTATATAGCAAGCAATTAATCATCCTTTGCATGTGCATTAGGATACCAGATGACACTGACAGTGCATCGGATTTTAAAAGATTAGTTGAGAGCTAACCAGAATGTCAAGTAATAACGAAAATATTCTGTTGAATACTCCCACATTGAAGGATGGGATGCATTTTATTTCCTTATATGGTCTTGGACAGTCCTCACCCTTTGAGTTAGCTTCTGGCGTTGAGTTAGGCTCAAGGTCCATTTCTTTAACTTGGTATCAGAGTCAGACACACCCAATTCTTGTTTCACCCGTTATTGGATCCCCATATTATCTTGTCCACGCTCCAGTTGGTAGACTTAAGCATGTGATGGTTTGATCATGTCCACATAGACATTTACATCGACTAGTCTGTAGGTGCAATACTATGGTAAATGGAAGTGGTAAAAGAGACTATTAAAATCACACAGAAGAAACTTGCAACCTCTAAGCATCCATACAGATTTAGCTAAAGATAGAGTATAACAGAAGCAAGGAATTCACACAGTACCAAAGTAGTTCAAATTAAGGTTTAGTTATTATCACTTAAATTTGTTTGGTGTTTGCCGGACTTGTATGCAAGTGTAAGGAAGTGCAGCATTTAGAAAATCACTAAGAGTGCTCCTAATTTGCTGGAAGGTCTGATTTGAGCTGTGTGGTTACAGAGACTGCACATGCTTAAAAGATTCTCACATTTTTGTGGTTCAGGAAAAAAAATTACTTTGAGAAGTACAAACGTTTTATTTACCTGATACTAAAGCTTCTTTTGCTCAAGTGTTTTGTGGTAATTTCTTCTGTTTTCTTCCCCAACATTAACTATGTACTGAATGTATATTTTGACATGATAGAATGTTGAAGAAGTATCAGCATGATCCGCATGTATTGCAACGTGTCTCCAAACATTTTTTCTGTGAAAATGTTTATAACGATGACTCAACAGACCAGCCAAAACCAAGGTGGCGCTTTCAGAACTCCTTTGAGGAAGATCTTGCTTCTGCTCATATGACATATGATGATGACTCTTACAATAAGAAAATCAATTCGGTGAAAACTGATCTGAGTAAGACCAATCTACAGGGAAGGAGAATTAATGTGAGTATGCAACTACTGCCTTCAAAGTTATTTAAAGTATGAATCAGAGAGTAGTACTGGAGAATGTCGGACATCTGTTATACAAGATTTTACTTATTAGAGTATGGACAAGATAACCAAATTTCGTACACATGGCTAAAAGTACTAAAAAGTAACATTTAGTGAAAATTTCCTGTAATAATGGAAGCTGCGCACCCCAAGCAGAATGTAGTGTTCATTGGAGCTTTCTTCTGTCTAAATGAGGAAGGAGGAGAAGCTTAACAAGTCCCTGCTTGGAGATAAATTCCTTCCGCTCAGTCATTGCTTTGGATGTGTTCGGTAGGAGGTAAAATGTAAAAATAAGTAGGTTTATTTCTTATTTTCTTGTGTTCTCTACTTGAATAAACAAAATATTATCCTTAAAGCATTTGTATATAATCTAGACAAATACCATGGGAGGTGGGGGTGTGGAGGTAGGGGCGCGGCGTGGCGTGGCGTGGTGAGGGTGAAATGAGGTGTGTTGGAATTTGGAGGGTGAGGAAGAAACGATCAACGAAGAATGCCACTTGTAGAACTTGTTTCCCTACTTCTGCTATGGAAGTCATTTTTCTCATTTTCAAGGAACTTGTTTTCCAAAAATTTTGATCAACGGGACATGAAAAAATTAGAAAATATTTTCCAGAAAATCTTTTCTTCCATACGTAACACACCCTTCGCCATAGCTGAATATGCAACTTTGTAAGTTATTTGTTAACTGGAGTCTTTGTTCATAAATGTAGATGAGTGCAGCAGCTGATGTTCTGGAGGCAATTGAAGACCCATTTGACTGCATATTTGGCTCTTCAGCAAGTGTCCTAGATATTCATCATCCTGACACATTTAGCTCACCACCTAGAAGGCGTAACTATAACCAGAAAAGGTCTCAGCGTAGGCATAGGATGCGTCACAAGGAGAACATGGATGTTTGAGCTTTCTTCAATTGACCAAGTAGCCCTCACAAATTCCCCCTGCATGTACCTGAAATTATTGCGGAAAGTAGAACTATGTGGGCGTCTTTCTGTGTTGCTGCTCTCTCCTTGATACGCGGAGTTTTGCATCATAGCTGAATGAGTCATGCATCAAATCTCTAGCTGGAATTGGTATTACCTCCAAGCTGCTTGTATATATTATGGCTCCATTTTGCATTTCAGTTATTCAGGGATGATGTACAGATTTCAACATAAGCTAGTTATAGAGGGTTAACATAGGGGAAGTTAACTGTTCATCTCCATTTGAAATATTTAAATGAAATCAAATTTGAGTTCTGAATTCCCAGCATGTATTAGTTAGAAGAAATGAACTATGGTATAAACATTTGTACTTGTTACCAATGTTTTGGTAATTCTTTTTCAATTTCTGCAAAGTTTATCTTGTCCAAGGGTATAATTGTAAGCAAAAATTTATATAGTTGTGAGCCAAATATAAGTTTAAGTTGTTATATAGTATAATGTTTATTATTTAATGCAATGAATCAAATCAAGAGCAATATAGGAATGACTCTAAATAAGGAGAAAGTGTATATTGGGAGAAGTGATTAGACATGACATGAAAAATCTTTATATTAATGAAGACATGACTCTACATAAGGAGGAGTGGAGGCTGTATATTAGGGTTGAGAAATAGCAAGGGTGGAAAATTGTCTTGCGTTTAGGCTTGTTAGTGCCTCCTATAGTACTAGCCGTACTCTTATAGTTCTTAACCTATATTATTTATATATTTTTGACTATCACACTATTTTACTTGTATTGTTTATTATTTTCGATTATCACGCTATTTTAAATTTTATATCAAACCAAATCTGGTTAAAAATAATTCTCTTGTTTTTCTTCTTTCCGAAGAAATCTCCACCGCCTGAAGCTCGATCCTGTTCACTATTTTAAATCTACCTACCCAGCTATTTCATTTCTAAGAACCTCTCTTTATAACCCAAAATCCCTTTAAAAAATACAGGGCAAAAAATCTAATGCAATTATCAATCTTCCCATCAGGGATTAATAGAATCCCAAATTGCCTTCTTGGAATTTTGAACCTTTTCAACATTTGTCTTCTTCTTCTTCTTCTTATTATCGTTTCAACCCCAACAATTCAGGGTATGAGAACCAACATTGGAGGAATGGATTCTAATTTTTCAGAACAGCAACAACACATTCCTAATTCCGCAATGAAGAAACTCCGGAGACTTCCTCACGTATTTAACAACTTCTTGGAATTACCGTTCCGTTCTGATGCAGATGTGGCGGTGGAAGAGAAGGAAGGATTCTTTTGTTTCATGGCGAAAATCGAACTAGAAGGAGCTGGGGATGGACAAGTGAGGGCACAGGCAGTAGAGATTCATCCTGGGGTAAGGAAGATCGCTGTGAGAAAGGGAAATGGAGACGGTGATGAGGGTGAACAATTGAATGTCGATACATGGAGGTACAGGTTGCCTGCTTCGATTATGCCGGAGCTGGCCACGGCGGTATTTGTGGACGGAGAGCTTATAGTGACGGTGCCCAAGGATGACCATGGCTGTGGAGAGTTTGATAATGGATCTAGAGGTGTTTGGAGAGACGCTGACCAACTTGTTCTTGTACCATAGTTAACTTGATTGTATCAATTAAACAAACTACTAGTACATCAAACTTCAGAGTATATGTTTTCTCAAACAAAGATGACGAAACTTCAATCATGTATACGATGTACCTTAACTTCAGCCATATAAAACTTCAAACATTCTATAAAGTTACACTTTGTCAAATATAAAACTTCAAACATTGTATAAAGTTACACTTTGTCGAGACTAACTTTGAACACCATATGTCGAAATAGTACATATGCAAAACAACAATTCCTTGTCAATTGTAACATACATATGTATGTTTACTTAAACAACAAGGTATATAGCTCATTCGAATAATGAACAAACTTGGGCTCTTTCTGTTTGAGCACATGATGATAATGTATAAATGTACGAGTAGTAGCAATGTACCAAATCATTTTTTATGACAATGATGTTCGGACTAGCTTGCACATTCCAGTGTACTTGTTACCTCCCATCAATAAGGATAACTTTGCAATCAAAGTTCAGGCTGATTGGAATAAGGATAACTTTGCAATCAAAGTTCAGGCGGCTGATTGGAATCATTCATTGTCTTTTGATTCTGACTGAGATTTTGATCTTGCAAGGTACCAGAGTTAGCTGAAAAATCCAGAAATTAACTTCATGAAAACCATTGTCCAAAATTTGAAGGATTAAAAGAATCCTACATGACATTAGAAATATGTAGGGTATGAGTTGCCACAAGATTCGATAATAATAGAAAATTGAGCAATGAACCAGGATTCCAGAAATACGAAAGACACAACATATAGACAATCATCATTAGAAAATATGGTTGCACATCAAGCCCAACAAGAAGAATCACAAGAAGGAATAACAACAATATCTATATGCATATATCAGCCTAACAGATAGGCTCCAGTAAATCTGAGCAGTATTGCTATAGGCAGAGAACCAACAACGTTAACTTCATTAACTTGTATTTTAACAAACGTTTTAATGATGACACTAATCCTAAATGATCCGTGTCAAAAAAAATGAGACATCCAAAATCTGTGCATAATCAAGGAAGAATGACTTGTCTAAAGATAGATTTGAATCAAGGAAAAAGAGCACACGCTAACCCTAAGAAAGAACAGGACACTCAACAAATTTGAATACCTTGATTGAAGGAGAAAATCCCTTGGGTTACCTTAAGAGCAAAACACTGAAAAATCAGATAAGAAGATTGTACAACTTCTCTTCTTCTCAGATCAATCTCAGTGACATTCCAGATCAGAGATTAGTTGAAGATCAGCGAATTGATATCAATTCCATTCTGTCCAAGCAACGGTAAAGCAGCAGCCAAGCAATATAAAAGCAGATCATCATCACAAAAGTATCAAGCATTAGTTACTGTAATTATTAGTTTCGGTAACTAGTACTGTTTTAGAGTATCAATAGAAGACTCCCCTTATTGTTTAGGAGTTCAGGTAGTAGTTAGTTTCCTTAAGTCTAGCTGTAAGTTGTTTTTACCAGTCGTATTTAAAGTTTGGGTACTGAATGAATAAGATTATCTTTTGACTACTTTTCTCTCTATCTGATTTTATATGGTATCTGAGCCATCATAACCTCTCACGAGTTAGATTTTTTTTCCATCTATGGCTGGCTAAACAATCCATTCGGTTGTCACTTCAAGTGATGTTACTGCTTCCAACAGCAGTGCTTCTGTCACTTCCTCTATCATTCATGTGTTACCATTTAATCCCGCATCTCAGTTACCTATCAACTGCAAGGTAGCCTCAATTTCTCAACTTGGAAAGCCCAACTTGTGATGCTACTCAATGGCCATCAACTTATGGGACATCTTGACGGATCAAAACCGGCACCACCAATGAATCTTATCCACGATAACATTCTACTGCCTAATCTTTGGTATCAGGTCTGGGTCTCTCAGGACCAATTGATTCAATAAGCCATGATGACATCTGTTGATCCTACCATTGCGCCAACTATCGCCACCGCTCCATCCGCTCAGAAAGCCCAGGAACTTCTTCACATGGCCTACGCAAATAAGAGCTACACTCGCATTTTTAGCTTGCAAGACCAATTGCAAAATCTTAAGAAAGCTTCTAAAATCCATTAAGGAATACTTACAAGAGGTTCGCTTTCTCTCTGATGCATTCAAAGTTGTTGGGTCACCAGTAACAGATGATGAACTTATTGTTAAGATTTTAAGTGGACTGGCCCTGAGTACCGTGAAATCTCTGCTTCCATAAGATCAAGGGATTCTTTCTTGAGTTTTGAAGAGTTGTTTCACAAGCTCACAGATTATGAGCTTTTTCTCAAGCACCAGGGTCTTGAGAAGTCATCTTTCATAATCACAGCTGCTGTCACACAGAAGATGAACATGCCACCCCAGTCTAACAGGAACAATATCAACAATGGAAACCACCTGTAACTCAACAGTCCAGCAACAACAGTCAGCAAAACTGGAGGTCGAATTCGAGACCATCTTTCTGCTGCCAATTGTGTCAAAAAGTAGGTCACACTGCAGATGTATGTTGTTCCGAATCGCACAACCATTTTGAATTTGAAGCTAAGGCCAACTTTGCTTCTGGTCTTGGGTTTTGGATTCTGGTGCGACTCATCATGTCACCACTGATCCACACAATCTTGAAGAGTATACAGGCAATGAGGGCATATCCATGGGTGACTGTAAAACCATTCCTATTACTCATACTGGTTCATCTCTTATACAAGCATCTAATTCTGCTTTTAGGCTTTCTAACACTCTTTGTCCTCCATCAATAAAAAAACGTGATTTCTGTCGCCAAGTTTTGTCAAGATAATCTAACATCTGTTGAGTTTTTTCCTTTTACTTTTCTTGGGAAGGACCCGCATTCCCAAAAGCCACTGGTAACAAGGTCGGAATAAGAATAGACTCTATGAGTGGCCGTATCAAGCAACAAAACCACCATCCATCAATAAATGATACTCACTTCTTCAATTCCAACCAGGTACCAGCAGCTGATACTAATCCAGGGAATTCTCCAGTTTCTTCTCCTTATTCCTGGCATCACACCACTTCACACACTCAACATGTTCCTTTGATAACATATCAGTGACATGAATCCAACACCAAAACTCTACACCAAACCCCGACAATTCCATTTCCAGCCATCAATTCACCATTGTTGACTTTTTCACTTCATGGCATAGAAAATCCCTGACCCTATTATCTCCTAACCCCTCCCCAGAACAACCTCCCATGCCAACTCCAGATCCTACACCAAACGGAATAACAACTAGGTCCCAAAATAATATTACTAAGCCTAAAAGACAATTCAGTTTTCTCACCCATTTCACTCCTACACCATCCATGACATGTGGAGACAAGCTATGAAAGTAGAATATGATGCTTTGATGAAGAATCGGACTTGGGAATTGGTACCAAAATACTCAAGGAAGAATGTTGTGGACTGCAAATGGTTGTACTGCGTTAAAAGAAAAGCAGATGCCTCTAATGATCGATACAAAGCTCGCCTTGTTGCAAAGGGCAACGCCCTTTCATAGATTTTCATCAAACCTTCAGTCCTGTTATCAAGCCCACATCAGTGCGCCTTGTCTTATTCATAGAAGTGCAGCACAATTGGCACATTCATCAATTCGATGTCAACAATGCTTTCCTAGAGGACCAGTTGACTAAAGAGGTTTTTATGTATCAATCTCAAGGC
Source organism: Solanum piurae (assembly GCA_029582685.1). NCBI lineage: Eukaryota > Viridiplantae > Streptophyta > Magnoliopsida > Solanales > Solanaceae > Solanum > Solanum piurae. The sequence goes on along the minus strand of JAJOOO010001484.1, from coordinate 37,456 downwards.
TTTGTTAATTTCCAGTTCCCTTATCATGTTTGCAGATTAGAAAAGGCCATTTTAAGGTCTTAAACAAGCCTCGCGGGCCTGGTATACTGCATTGTGCAATCATCTACAGAAAATGGGATTTATCATGTCTGAGTCTGATGCTTCTCTGTTTATTTTGAAGAATTTGGTTGCAAATGTTTATGTACTCGTCTATGTTGACGACATTTTGATCACGGGAAGTCATCCCAGCTTGATTAGACATGCTATTGATTCCTTGGGTTCTCGGTTTTCTGTGAAGTATCTTGGTTACTTGGACTACTTTGGGTGTCGAAGTTAAAAAAGTGCCAGGTGGTCTTATTCTCTCTCAATCCAAATACATTCTTGACATTTTTTCTGAATTGGATATGCAAGATTGTAAAGCAGTCGTTAATCCAATGTGCTCCGGTAAACTACCTCGGGCAGTTGATCGTTCTCTGCCTGCTAATGCTACACTCTACAGGTGCACCCTTGGTAAGTTACAATATTAATCATTCACACGACCTGATATTTCTTATGTTGTCAACAAATTGTCTCAGTTTATACATGAACCTACTGATGAACACTGGAAGGCGGTTAAGAGGAACTACGGTATCTTAAAGCCACATCAACTTCAGGTCTTTGAATTCTTAGCAACTCTAACAATCTTTACATGTATGCTGATGCCGATTGGGCAGAGACCCGAATGACAGAATATTCACATCAGGTTATGTTCTTTTCTTTGGGCCCAATCCAGTGAGTTGGTCGTCCAAAAAACCAACAAGCTGTAGCTTGCTCATCCTGAAGCAGAGTACTAATCAGTTGCAAATGCGCTTGTCGAACTCATATGGGTGCGCAACTTGCTCAATGAATTGCGTATCACCATTCCAAATACACCCACAATCTTTTGTGACAATGTTGGCGTCACTTATCTCTGTCATAATCCAGTGTTTCATAGCTGTATGAAACATATTGCTGTGGAATCCGCTTATGTTAGGAACCAAGTTCAAGCACACGAGGTTCTTGTCACACACACACTCACGCTTGTGATCAACTTGCTGATACATTTATGATTTACCAAGCCCTTGCCAAAACCAGCCTTTGAACAGTGTTGTTCCAAGTTAGGCATTGTTGCACTACGCCTAACTTGAGCGGGTGTATTAAGCATTACTTACTGTAACTAATACTATTTTAGAGTATTAATAGAAGACTCCCCCTTTTTTTTAGGAGTTCAGGTAGTAGTTGGTTTCCTTAAGTTTAGCTGTAGATTGTTCTTATCTGTCGTATTTAAAGTTTGGGTACTGAATGAATAAGATTATCTTTCGACTACTTTTCTGTTTTATAAGAAGAAGAATGTGCAACTTCCCTTGAGGATAACAATAGGCTATCTATCTAACCATAAACATTCAAACTCTAAGGAAACCCAAGGGGACTGGATTAGGCACCATATCGGTGATCTGAACTAGTATAAAAATCTGTGTCAACTGTGTCTTTTATCTCTTTATGCCTTATATAATATATTGTTTTTTCTAATTGCCTAAACTCTAGGGTAGTCGACTTGAAGAAATCAACAGTCGACCAATTATAACTTGACTAACACTCGAAAATAATTTTGATTCACCTCCTCACCCCACACCATCCTCTTTTGTTTCACATACTAGTGTGGTGAGACAGATCATGGATGTGACATTCAATTCTACGCCGTAGGGGCTAGGCAGAACTCTTTACGCCAGGAGATGTTATTGCTGCAATTGACCAAAACCGCACCCTAAAAGATATGCTTGAGTGATCCATTCCTTTCTCTTTAGGCTGATTATACCAAAGTTCCAAACTCTTAATAAGGAAGCTATTCATTTCCTTCATCTAGTTAGGACCAAGGAGCAGTTGGATAGCATTTAACTGATGCACTGGTTGTGCAACAAATAATTCCTCTTTCATACTCTTTCCAAGGCTCTCCAATTATATTTTCTGGTCATATTGCAGTTTAGTTTGCACCAAGTGTTTTTGGTATTTGTGGACAACAGGAAGCACTGAAATAGACAAAACTTACAATGTGCAGATGTATATAATTGTATCATGAAATAGACAATACTTAAAACAAAATAAACACATTTGCACATAAATATCTTGCTCAAATACAGATATTCAAGTCAAAGTGATAGGTCAACACAAACAAGACTATGACAAGGCAGAGAAGTTACCAGTGCTATCCACACAGCTTTCCTTTTTGAATGCATCTTGAATGCTGACTCCTTTAAATTAGCTGTTATGATTATCAAATTGGTCATTCTAGTAACTGTAAACCTCAAAACCGGAAAAAAGATAGCATCATAGGAAACAAAGTACCATTAATCAATTAGCTATAGCTTTGCATTGATTGATTCAATACGATGCAACAACTCTTTTGCACTACTTTTTTGTGAGCCACGCAAAATACAAATGCCAACATTCAAAATCTTTTCGATGTCAGAATAAGAAGCAATAGATGTGCAAATGTTTAAAAGCTTCAAAGCATGTGGAACCAAATCCGTCCTTGAATCACAATATCGACAGAGATACTCTGCATCCAAATTGATGCTACCTCCAACTGTCCCAGCCATGTAAGCTCGTAGAGCACACTCTAGATGGGAAACATGTCCACATATGTGGCCATCAATTACTGTAGCTTCACATCGGATGTAACTGTACCCATCATAGTCCAAAGTGATAAGCTTACTGCAAAGTATACAACAGCAGTCTCCGCAAAAACCAGGCTCACTGCAACAGAGATCACAAAATCTGGTGCCCGTCAAAGGATTTTTTGCTGTTAAACTGCTACAGATTCGGTTACCAGCCTTACAAGTAATGGCTTCGAAAGGAGAATCAGACAGTAAAGGCTGCATTTTTGTCCCTGAAGATGTAGTCCTCTCTTTCGTATCTGGGTCAAAACCAATATCTAAATAATGAAAAAAAGTTAGCATAAGGTTAGTAAACTACCAGTAGTGGCGGAGCCAGGATTTCAATTATGGGGATTCAAAAAAAAGTCTTTATGCCAAGCAGATTCAACAACTTACAGATATGCAAAAAAAATCATTTTCCCTATCTATATGGAGTAATATTTCAACGAAGCTCCGTCCCTGACTACGTGCACAGACTGTACAATCATGGACAAAATTCACTTCAAAAATAAAAAGATCCACCAAAAGGGAAGAAAAAAAATATAAATTTGTGTGGACTGACTAGATACTTGTAATGAATAGGAAACCAAGCTCAAATCACCATTTTCTTAAATATCCAAATTCTTGAGAAAACTCAAAAAGTTTGACTTCAAAATTAGGAATTAAATAGCCCCTACTGATGGGGTAATAAAATGTTGACGTAAACAGTGGGTAATAAAGATGGGGAGTTAAAAATCGTTACCCAATTGAAGAATCTCGAAAAGCTTGTTTAGAATTGCCTTTACCTAGCTTCCAAAGTTAAAAAATGGTGAAATGAGGATGAATCCCCGATTTTGGAAAGAAGAATCTATCCAAATCACTTTTACCCTTCGCAATCGCGACCCGATACCTCGCAATTGCGTTGAGTAATGCTGGTCAACTCATTAATTGACCATCGTGATCGCGACACAAGGCCATACGATCACGATGATCAAGATGCTATTGCGATTGCAACATCCTCCATGCGATCGTGAAGCACAAGACCACATACCAATGTGACCGCGACCAAGAGCCTCGTGATCGCAAAGATTACTTAACATGCATCAGATACAACACATCAACAAACACCAAGACTCAACAAAATCACCTAATGAACCCTCGAGATTCATTTGGAATTTCGCACATACAAACCAGATATGCTACCCAACCAAACTCGACGTTCCAGACTCAATGGACGTCGGAACACAGATAAGAAGTCTCTTTGACCCAGTATCCGTTTAAGTCGCAAAAACTAACTTTTACTCCAAAACACTAAACTGCCCTCAGAATCTCTGAAAACTCAACCAAGACCTCACGTAGGACTAAAATCATCCCTTGAATCCAATGGTGTCATCGGAATTCCAATCCTAGCGTCAAACTCCGAATGTTGACCAAAGTCAACTCTTGGCCTAATTATACTTAAACTTCCAACTCAAGGGCTCAAATCCACGAAAATGACTCCATAATTGAAAAAACCTATACTTCTAGGCCAAATTCTGCATTCTGGAGCTGATGGAACAGACTAAAGACCCTTTCGAGACTCGTAGTTTCGATTGTTGTCAAAAACCACTTTTAACAACTTGAGGTGTCCAAAACTCTAAAACTTCCAAAAGTTTCAACTTTCCAATCCAATTTTAAAACCAACTTCATAAACTGAAAAGAATGACTTGGGAAAACTATCGAGAGGGGAAAACTGATAATTATTCCAAAAGTGTAACACCCCGTATCCGAAAGAGGAAACCTTAACAGATTTCAAATCTCCCAGGTGCCATCCACGAGGGCCAACCACGCCCTTGGTGTGGGCCACAGACTGTAGGTGGGTCCATGGATGGGTGCCTCAGGAATTGTCCAGGCATGGATCACGGTTGGACCTACAAACCGTAGGTGGGTCCACAACCCGTAGTCCAAGAACAGTAGGTCAAGACAAAAGTCTCTGACCACCAACCACGGTTCACCAGGACGGACCATAGGTCCATCCACGGTCCGTCGACTAGGTTCGTCGGTGACAACTGATAGTTAACTCAGGGGCAATTGGGTCTTTTTCTAATTAATTAGTTCCTATACTATGTCGTTTTGCCTATATTTAGAAACCCTATATAAGTCTTTTTACCCCCAAATTCACCCCATTTCAGTCAATCTTCCAAATTTCCAAAATAAAAAACAACTCCTCCCAAATATTCTCTCTCTAGAACTTGAAGAAGAAGATTTCACCTAGGGTTTCAAACTAAGGATCCAAATTCTCCATTGAAGATAAGCAATTGGACTTGAGGTATGGTAGTTTCATCCATGAATCTCTTTCATTCATAAAGTCCCCAAATTCCTCTATTTCATATGGTAGAATTCCCCAATTAGCTAGGGTTTTCTTCAATCACCATGGGTTCTTTTGATTATTGATCTTAATGATTTAATTATGTTTAACTATGCATGAATTGATGATTTAGAATGCTTTTATGATGTTTCACCTTTGAACCCATGCAAACCCCTATGTTTTCCAAAATGTGATCTCATAATGTGGGTTGTTGATTATGAAAGAGGAGTTTTATGATCTAAAGCATGAAGTAATAGAATTACATGAATTTATGATAAAATCCCTATCTAATGTTTGAATTTTAGATTTGGTGATTGATAACAAACTTTGAACCTTGAAAGGGCATAGTATGAGTTTATGCATGATCTTATGGAAACTATGTAAATGTTGTAAGGGTGCTTTGAGAGTTAAGTGCCAATGTTGTTGTTGTTGTTGTTTTTGTTGTTGAAAGGTTATTCTGATAAAGCACTTGCAACCATGATGTGAAAGGTTTTCTCACATAGCAAGGATTCTTAGGTTGAAAGGCTATCCTCACCTAATCGAATCAATGGATAAGAGCTATCCTAATTAACTAGCTTGAATTGACAAGATGACATGTCTTTCCATGGATAATGAGAATAAGTAAGAAAATAATATTCCGTAGTAATTATGCTTAGCACCGTGTGGATATTGACATTGTTATAGAAGCTCTCCCGTTAGTAGAGGTCGGGTTTCTAGTAAAAATCTCCTTATCCCATAAACTATGTGCCCTCATAGGATGATTAGCTAGTGAATCCATTTAAGCTAGAAGTTCATGGTTCTACCTTAGGCAAGTAGAACAACCCTTCTCTGTGTGGGAGACACCGGGTGATCATGTTTTAGCTCACATGGTCTCTATGTCGGTTAAGCCTAATTTTCCCACAACAAGATGATTAATGAACTAAGGTTACTTAAAGAAGTATCTCTTATGTGTTCAAAGGCTTAAAAAATGATTTAGCTTGCATTGACCATGATGTTATGACTTATGTTTTCTAACCCTTTTATATCATGTTTTTATTGGTCAATTGCATGTAATGAAATGAAATGTCCTTCCTAGCATGTTTTAAATATTTTTATGCATAGCTATCATACTTAGTGCATTTTTTTACTAATGCATACTCTTGCCTACATTTTCCTCAAATGTAGGGTCCGACAGGCAGGGTTCCTATTTTAGTGGCTAGAGCTTGAACTTTGATTCTTTCCGAGCCTGGTGAGTCCTCATGGTTCGAGGACGGACTTTCCTTATTCTAGTTTCTCTTTCGTATTTTCTTTTTTGAATATGATGTATGGGCTAGGCCCACTCTCATTCGATTGTAATATATGACTATGTTAAGACATCAGTTAGACTTCTGCTTTTTCTATAAAACTGTTTTGGACTTAAATGTTGTTTTACTCTTTATTGTTTTATTACTTTATGTTATGATATGATAAGTGGCTTGTATGGAGTCCTTCAGGGTTCTACGCCATGTTACATCTAGGGGGTACCCCTGGGTCATGACCAAAAGTTTTTAAAAATGACCTTCAGGGTCATTACACGAGGTTGTGATGGTTCAGACACATACAGAGAAGATGCACATATGATTTAGTGCAGAAGTGTGAGAGGTTGGCTATGAATGGTTTCAAGAGAGTAGGGGTAGGCGAATGAAACATTAGGGAGATGTGATTAGACATGATTTGTCGCAACTTAATCTTAATGAGGACATGACCTTAGAGAGGGGTTATGGAGGTCACAAATTTGGGTAGAAGGTAAGTTAGATAGTTAAGTGTTTCCTCACTTATTTCTCCATATTATTAGTCGTTGCATTATTCTTGTAGTTTTTTGTCTTTGAGTTTGGTAATATTTTTTATAATATACTTCAACATTAACGATATGTTGGGGACCTTTAGAAAATCAGAAAAGAACAAAAAGTGTAATACTTAGAGAAAATGATCAAAATAGTCCTTATAATTAACTGTTCTCCGTTAAAAACTAACGTCTCCTCTCCAAACTCATCTCTCTTCTCTCCTTGCCCACTCCTCTCTGGTTCTTTACTGCATATTCTTTCTGAATAAGAGGATCTTAGTCCATCGCATATATATTGATGCCTATTCAAGCTCACACATAACTTTTGCAACCCAATTTCTTCTTCTTCTTTGTTTAAGTAATTTCTTGCTTCTGGTACAACTGGAAAATACACCAGACTCAGTGAAGGGGACAAAAAGAAAAAGCACACCTATTGATTTCATTTTTCGTTAAATTAACCCACTAGCTAATCCAGTCCAAAAATCATTCGATTCACCCAAAAGAGATTATAAATTAATAGTAATAAAATAATAGAGAATTTTTTATGTGTGTATATCATCCAGAAGCATGGATATGCTACTGTTCTCTAACATTATATTTCAAATTTTATTTTGTGTATCGTCCTCGAAGGAATAACTCTTTCTAAATATTTTTTTTGAATTCAATTAAAATATAGTCATTCATATCATTAACAGAAAATTGAACAAACAACTCAAATAATTAAGTACCATCAATTTTTTCTAAAAGAAGATGAAGAGTTGATAGTGAAAAAATAGCAAAAAACTAATATGAATGTAAAATATATCTATATTTTGGGTTAATTAACACAAAAGAGAAGAAAGTTAAAAAATGAAATAATGAAAACAAATATATTTTAGGAAGAGGATTCAGTTAGAGAGAGAAATTGAAAGGGAGGCAGAGCATACTAGTACTGGGAGAAGAGAGATAAGTTTGGGGAGGGATGTTAGTTTTTAACCGAGAATAATCAAATTTAAGGTTCAGGATCAAAACGATACTCATTTTACATACATTAAGGACTATTTCAATCAAATGGTATATATTAAGGACTAAAATAATTCAACCCCTTTATATGAAGAACCATTTTGATCATTTTCTCTAATACTTACAAGGATCCTAAGAACTATAAAAGTTGATCTGAATCTTCTAATCCTATGTCTTTACACCAAAAATATAGATGTTAATTATGTCTTGAATTATTCCCTTGTGTATTTTAGGAAACTATAATTCCTATTGGTTTAGAAGACCCTTTGTCCTAATAGATTTGGAAAAGGAAAATATTATTCTTATAGGATTGGAAAAACCTTATCCGTATAGGTTTGGCGCTACTTGAGATATATATATATATATATATAGGGGATATAGTTGGGGATTCTATGATATGGTACATGATACACAATGTAGTACTAAGAGATTCCTAAGTATTGTAAGTTTTTTTTTTCTTTCATAGTGAAAAACTCTCTCTACTTTTGTGGGGAGGAGTAGGCCCAGCGGAACCTCATTAAATCCTTGTGTTATTCTTCTTCTCTATTTTTTCATTGTTTGTGATTGTGTGCTAGTTAATCAATGATATTTCTGCAACAATTGGTATTGGAGCTTGGTTAAGGTTTCTAGACATAATCAATGGTTAAGATGTCTCCATCATCTTCAATAAAGTATGAAATAGAGAAATTTGATTGGGGGGGGGAGGGGAGGTCTAGTTTCACTCTATGGAAGATTAGAATGAGATCACCTTTAGTGTTACAAGGATTGTGAAAGGAAATCGAGGAGGATTTTCTAAAAATGTTGAAAGAAACAGAACAAGCAGACTTGAAGGAAAGGGCTTTGAGTGCGATATTCGTGAGCGTTACAAATAGCGTTCTTAAGGAAATTGCTAAAGAGAAATCTCCAGCAATGACATGGAAGAAGTTAGAAGTTTTGTACTCTGAATAATCGCTGACAAACCACCTCTACTTGAAAAAAAGGTTATACTATCTCCGTATGAATGAAGGTACACCGGTCAAAACTCACCTTGATGAGTTTAATTCAATTATAATGGACTTGAAGAATGTAGATATCAAAATTGAAAGTGAGGATCAGAACTTAATCGTGTTATGTTCTCTACCACCGTCTTATGATACTTTTGCTGATACATTGCTATATGGGAAAGACAATATCTCAGTTGATGATGTTAGTAATGCACTAAAATCTAAGGAGTTGAAGAAGAACTTTCCAGATAGCAGAACTGAGGGTGAAGAACACGACATACAAATTTTAATAGAAAAAGGTTTAACTCCAAATTGAAGTCAAGAGACAGGAAGCTGAACTACTATGAGTGCGGGGAGCAGGGCCATTAAAAAAGAGACTTTCCTAGACTAAAGGAGAAAAAGGGGAAGCAAAAGTTGATTACTCAACAAATATTTGGCTACTCAACAAATATTGTTGACAATGGTAATAATTCTATTGACATTGATTTTGTAGGGGAAGTTTTTGCTGTGAGTTCTGATCATAGGCAAAATTCTTGGGTTCTTAATTCTGGTGCAACTTTCACATGTGCCCATACAAGAATTAGTTTGCAACTTACGTATAGATGAGTGGGGCTTACACGTTGGTGATCATAATTCATTAGAGGAAGAGGGGATTCGTAACATCAACTTGAGAATGATATATGGCATTATCAGAAATATTGAGTTTGGCATTTTCCTTTAATGAAGAGGAATTTTATTTCTCTTTCGACATTGGATGATCAAGGGTATAAGTTTCACTCAGAGAATAGAGCACTTAAAGTATGTAAAGGTTCCATGGTACTCATGAAGGGTAAGCTTCATTCTGTACTGTGTTATCTACAAGCTAGTGAAGTTGAAGGGGAAACAATTGTAGCTTCTGGGAAGAGTGATCTGAATCAATCTCAATTGTGGCACTTGCGACTTGGACATATGTGTGACAAGGGATTGTCTTTGTTGAACAAGAAGAATTTGTTGGATGATTACATAAATCAAGCTTTAAATTTTTACGAGCATTCTGTGTTTGGCAATCAAATAAGGGTGAAGTTTAGCAAGAAGGCTTTACACAAGACCAAAGACAAGTTAGATTATATACATTCGGACTTGTGGGGTCCAAACATAATTCCCTCCAAAAGTGGTGCAAGGTACTTTATGACTTTGATTGATGATTACTCAAGAATGGTATGGGTGTATTTCTTGAAAACAAAAGATGAGGCATTTTCAACATTTGTTAAATGGAAGACGATGGTTGAGAGGAAAATTGAAAGAAAAGTTAAACGTCTTCAAAATGACAATAGGTTGGAATTTTGCAACTTAGAGTTCAATAATTTCTGCAACAGAGAAGGCATAGTGAGACACCACACTTGTGTTGGAAAACCACAACAAAATGGTGTTGCAGTACATATGAACAGAATACTTTGTGATAGAGCATGAAGTGTGCTTGTATGTGTTATCAAGGATTTTTGGGCTGAAGTCATCAATACAACTTGTTATTTGGTCAATAGATCTCCCTCTACAACCTTTGAGTTTAAAACTCCCTTTGAAGTTTGGTCCGGTTGGCCTGCTGATTATTCAAATTTAAGAATATTTGGGTGTCCTGCTTATGCTCATGTAAGGGATGGAAAACTTGAGCCGAGTTCAAAGATGTGCATATTTCTAGGGTATGCAACTGGAGTGAAAGGTTACAGATTTTAGTGCACAGAAGAAAAGACTCCAAGGTTAATTATTAGTAGGGATGTGACATTCAATGAATATGCCTCAATAGACAGTTAGAAGGAAAAGGCAATAGCAGAAACAAATCACGGTGTTAGTTACCGTATTGAGCTAGAAGTTGAATCTCTACTAGCTCAGCCCAATAGTTCAAAAGTGGAGGAGGTGCAAGGTATTAATCAAGATGATAATGATGATGCACCTATACAATAACAATCATATAGCATTGCAATATGTAGGAAAAAAAGAGTGATCAACCATAGAAAAAGATTTGCAAACGTGGTTACTGAAAACCTTTTTAGATATGTAAATTTTATAAAATCTTCTTTATCAGTTGCAGAGACCATACGTTCATGGGCCTAATAGCTATAAAGAAGCTATTCTAGTTCAAAAGTAGATCGATGGGTTGGTGTTATGGGTGAAAATATTGATTCTCTTTAAAAGAATCAAACATGGAAGCTTGGTTCATTGCCAAGGGGACCAAAAATAGTCAAACATCATATTATATGAGATGTTGTATCTATAGGGGTTGTTGATGTAAAGCAAGTGTCTAGACATAATAATACATGAGATATGATGACCAAGACAATCCGGACCACTAATTTTAGGCATTGCCTTGACTTGATTGGTGTGAGTTGTACTCAGTAGGCCCTTTGGAGGGTTGGGAGCAAGGCAAATATGTGTTATTTCAATTGATGAAAGGAATTCAAGCAAAAGGGAAGAATTTTTAATTATGACTTGAATTATTCTCTTGTTTATTTTAGGAAACTATAATTCCTATTTGTTTAATTATGAGACCCTTTGTCTTAATAGATTTGGAAAAGGAAATTATTGTTCTTATAGGATTGGGAAAACATTTCACTTATAGGTTTGGGGGCACTTGGGATCTATATATAGGGGATATAGTTGGGGATTCTAAGACATGATACACAATGTAGTCCTAAGGGCTTATAAGGGGTCGTTTGGTTGGGAACAAGTATCCCAGGATTAGTTATCCTGGGGCTAGCTATCCTGGGATAACTTATCCCACCATGTATATGGGATTACTTATCCCATCACTATGATCTAAATGGTGGGATAAGTTATTCCAAACATGACAACCAAACAAGATACAAATTTTTTATCCCATCACTATTTTCTTATCCCATCACTATGATATAAAAGTATTGTAAGCTTCTTCTTTTCTTTCATAGTGGAAAACTCTCTCTGCTTTTGTTGGTAGGATTAGGCCTAACCTAACTTCATTAAATCTTTATGTTATTCTTCTTCTCTATTTTTTCTTTGTTTGTGATTGTGTGCTAGTTAATCTACGATATTTCCGCATCAATGGAGATACAATGCAATTCCATTTAACCTTGTGAATGAAATTGCATTCTTCAAAATTCCCACTATTTCTCTTCTTCCACCTTTGAGTTTGGTTATTATTCATTTCTTTTTTGTAGTTCAATTATTGTTTTACCTTGTTTTGACTTTTGTTCAGGTTGATTTGTAAGATTGTCTATATTATCTTGCTATAATCTTTTCATTTATGTTATTTCTTTTTCTATACTACTTTTGACTGTTTTTATCTTGAGCTAAGGGTCTATTATAGATATCCTCTCTACCTAGGTAGGAGTAAGGTCAACGTACACTTTACCCTCTTCAAATCCATTTTGTTGGATTACATTGGGTATTTTTCTGTTGTGAATAATTAAACATTATAAAAACATGTAAACATTCTCCAAAATACAACAACCATTCCAATTATTTCCAGTACGAACAACATATTTGTGTTTACACTTTAATATATTTTGATTCTTATAATACACAATTCGACAAAAAAATGGATGTCAATGACTTCCCTAATAATTTCTAAAGTAAAGTGAGTAACCTCAAAGCTTAACCAACTTATATCTATACTAAATGTAGGTAGAGTTGTTAGATAATGGAAATAATGGATATTCAAAATACTTTTCAATGAGTATTAGAAATATTAAATACTCCTATTAAATATGAGAACATAACAAAGTTTACTCCTAGCAACCATTATACAAATTTTCACATTTTGTTTGGTAAATTGCAAGTACTTGTAACTGGTATGATAACATTCACATTTGATAGAAAAGGAAACAAATAAAGTACTCCGTAAAGATTAGAGATTGAACAAAGTCCATGGACAAGGATACATGTGTAAAGGCCAAGGGGTGAGACATGTGATTTAGAATTTGTCCTTACACACAACTATTGTTCCAAGTGCATTAAATTTATTTGGAAATTTAGTATACACAGTGAGCCATGTGGTAAGTGTTGTTTCTTTTAATTGATGCAAACAACTGAATAAATCTCTACATACTATTTACCGAAGAGCTTGTGGAAGCTAACCTTTAGAGTTTGGCGACTGCTTTGAAGGAATCATCCAACTGAATGAGGCAAAGAATTGGTCGATATCCATACCAGGATACTCATATTGGAGATATTTTTTAACTGAAGTCTTACTTCGAAAAGCATTTTTCTTTCCATCTTTCGGTGCCTGAAAACGCTCCGGAAGATACAAATATCTATCTTTGAAGGTTGTAGCTCTTTTCCCTGTCCTCCAGCCCCACTTATCACCAACATTTGGCCAATCCACAGGAGCATATGGTAAACCTTCACCAGAGTCATACTCAGAAACTGGATAAAGTTGAAGCCCAGTTTCATTGATTCTAGATGCACTCCCATTATATACAACAAGTGCAAGACTCTCCCTAACCTCCTCCTTGCCTGACATTTAGATGGAAATCTCTAACTCTGTTGATACCAATGAAAGTCTGAAACCATAGAAAAATGAAAAAGAATTGTCAGAAGTACACATTAGAAAGCAAACTGTTTTTGGCTCTAATAACTATACTTCAGATGAAGATAAATGTAAGAACTACAAGTATTGGCAACCTGACCAGCAGAATGCTTGTGTATAATGCAGCATGCTTGACATAAACATTTGAATTTATACAACACTTTATCGCTTTACCCCATTAATAATATGTTTCGAATTTACTTCACCCCTAATTTTAGAAGAAAATAATCAGCTCAACTATATATTTAATTAAACTTTCTATTTATAGGAGACAGTTTCATTTAAAATAGGTAGTTAGAGTTTGCACTTTTATTTAGTGGCGGAACTAGTTACTGGCAATGTAGTTAATTGGATCCCCTTCACTAAAAAATTATACTGTGCAACTATGACAAACCTAATCTTTCTAGTTATGTGTAAATGGTTGAATCCCCTTTGCATAAGGGAAGATACCAGTGTAGTGGACAATGGGGTTCAAAATCTATTTTAGATCATATATTAAAATCTTAGGTGTACATTCTAGTATTTATCTCAAAATTTATTTTCTAAATCTCTATCAACCAATGCTATAATTGCATCTGCCAACACCAGATTACCTGTTTATAAACAGCAACCGGCACTTGATACATTCCAGTTACATTTTATTCTACAAAGAAAATGAACAGTTGGACCATATATATATATATATATATATATATATTAATTTTGAAACTCTAAAACCACTCAACCACAACCCAAAAGCTACAATTAAGGTGGGAGAGCCTCGACGGCTAGCTTTCACTCTACCACAAGTAGGTAGCTTTTTCCCAGGTAGTCCTTTTCGAGTTAGGTGGTCAGGCGGCTCCATGGCACGATGGGTGATGGATGACTCTAATACCATTGATACAATCAAGAAGAACATATAATTAACATGGAGTTAAAAAGACGATAAAAGGCTTCTAACACAAATGAGTATATTTACCTACTTCCAGAAAAAAACCATTATTTTTTAAGTATAAATAATTATCATATATATTGAGGACAAGTCTATCAATTAACAGAAAGCTCTGATTGAATTTGAGAACATACCTGAGAGATTAAGGACTTGACTAAACTCGTTCTCCTTCTAATCCTAGACGAACACGAAAAATTTAAAATTCAAAAGCAAGGAAAAAGAAAAATCAAAACCCTAAAACCTTGTGAAATGTGAAGGCTGTAATAAGTTTTTTTTTAGTATTCAAAAGCTTTTATACTCGCTTCATGTGTGAGTTGGTACACACCTGTCACATTCCTTAACGAGCAATAATTAAAAGAGTAATTATATTGTATCATTCTTTGAATATAATTAATTCAATATTTTGAAAAATGTATTGGTGAAATGAATGGTACTTCCTCTAGTCTATATATAATTAAGTGAATTGTTAGGATATAACTCTCCTCTTAAACAAAAATATTTAAGGGCAATTATTAAAGACTATTTTTTTATTATTATTCCTAAACTATTCTCTTAAAAAATGTAAAGTAGTTAGTAACATCATTAAAAGAAAGGATAATTATGGAAACAAAAATCCTACTTACAATTATCTTGAACTTTGAAAAAATCACTTATTTTGAACTACAAAAAAAAATTCTAACAATTCACTCAATATGGATTAAAGAGAATAAATCTTAATAGTTCAATTAGTTGATTACTTGAAATTTTGTTTCATCTTATTGGTGAAGGTCCAGTTTATTAATAACTATTGACGGTAAAATTGGACATCTATTTTCAAAAAAATAAAGTAATGGTCAAAGTCAGACTTCCATTATCAATTTTTTTTTCTTTCTACATAAACTATCTCCATGTATGTATCAAACACACACATCATTTGAATAGTTGATTGTATATAGTATGCACTCCGTATTTTAATTCAAAAAAAGATGTCAAGTAACAATCCACATGAATAGATATTTCCATTTATGCAGAACTAAAGTAACTTTTAGTTTATGCAACAGAATATTGTAAATATTATATTATCTTATATAGCAAGCTGAATCATAGAGATCTGTAAGTATCATATTAGAGATCTGTAGGATATTTTCTTACCTTTGGTAGAGCTACTTGCTAGTGTATATATACATATAATGCCTGATATAAAGAAACAAAAACTTATGTTAAATTATATGGTATCAGAGTCACTAGAGCTCAAGGTTTTGGTTCAAAATTTTTTTTTGAAACTTTTCCTAGAATCTTGGGAAAAGGTTTCGGCTTCTTGGGTTTGGAAGAGTATATATGTGCTTGTTGTCCCAGCATTGTCTCATCAGTTCCAATACATTCTAGATTGTTTTATGGTATTAAATCTATGTCCAGCTTTGTTTTTGTCTTTGCTTCTCTGACAACTTGGTTCAGTTCTGGTGTCAATCAATTGCTCTTATCGATAATTTGGTGACAGTTTCTTGATCCTTTGCTCTTCGTAATCAATTTCTTGGCTAAACATTAGTTAAAATCTCCAAGGAAAAATCTGTCATGACTGGAATTGTTCTAGCATTATCCAATGTTATATATTCTAAATTGAATGAGTATCATTATTTTGAGTGGAGTAGAAAAATCAAGGTCTACTGCGTAGTGTTGATAAAGATGTCCATCTTTTCCAAGTTATGATTCTTAAAAGGTTTGCCTTATAGATGATGCTAGACTATCTTGCAAATCATAAACTCTATTGATAATGAAGTAGTTGGTTTTGTTAATCACAGTGAGTTTATGAAGGAATTAATGGATTAGTTTGAGTATTTATATTCTTGCAAAGGTAATTTATTTCAGATTTATGATATTTGTAAGGCTTTCTATTGTTCTGAGAAAGATGCTAAGTCACTCACTACATTACTTCATGGAGTTCAAGAAAACCTATGAAGAACTAAATGTGCTTTTGCCATTCATTAGTAATATCAAGGTACATCAAGATTAGAGGGAACATATGGAGATAATGAGTTTTTTAGCTGGACTCTCCTCTGAGTTTGAGATTGCTAAATCACAGATTCTCTTCAGTTCTGAGATCACTTCTCTCAAGGATGTTTTTAGTGAGGTGTTGTGCACAGAGAATACTTCATCTAATCAATAAACAATGTGCTTGTTGCAAAAGGAGGAGGAAGAGGAGGAGGAGGAGGAATAGTAGAAAGAAATAATGCAGCGAGATCGAATAACAACAATGATGCAAGGAAATGGAATCATAACGATGATGTAGGAAGGTGGAACAACAACAATAATGCTGGGAGATGGAACAATAACAACGGAGAAGACAATGCTATATGCTAGGAGATGGAACAATGACAATACTTGTTGCTAATGTAAGGATTTTGGGCACATGAAGCGAAATTGTAAAAAATTACAGATTCGCAACCAACAGATTTTGATTGATACTATTTCTGCCACTTCTAATTCACCCTCAACTGTTACAATCTCTGCCGATGAATATGCCAAACTTACAAAGTATGAGGAATCAATGAATGAAATTACTCCTGCCCTGCCCTTACCGAGTTAGGTAACAAATGTATAATTTCCTTCTCAAGCAACTGGATCATTGATTCGGGTGCTATAGATTACATGACAGATAATCCCAATTTTTTTTCTAAATTCCGATCACATTAAGCACCATCCTTTGTTACCATAGCTTACATATCTAGTTATACCATTGAGGGATTTGGGACCGTTAACCCCACTTCATCTACTACTTTGTCCTATGTGCTAGGCTTACCTAGTCTTGCCTTTAATCTAATTTCTATGAGTAAGATTATTAAATACCTACAATGTATTGTCTATTTATTTACTGATTATTGTCTTCTTCAAGATCTTATAACAAAGCAGATTATTGGTAAAGGACATGTATCAGACGGTCTCTACATTCTTGATGAATAGATGCCCCGTTAGTGTCACGACTCGATCCTACACCCTGTACATTGCCGGCACTCAAGAGCCATTTCTGGTCCCCAAGCTAACCCTCATCCTGGATGAGTACAAACGGAAGACTAACTGAAGCATACAACAACTTAAAATTGAATTAAATTCAATAAACTCAAATTTAAAAATAATCTGAACAATACTCAATAGATAACTCAGAGTTTGTAAAAAAAACTCAAAGAAGATACATATCGAAAACTACTCAACTTTATCTATCTATTAAGCCTTTACTATTACAGAAGGATGTCGGGAAAAGACCCACGACATCTCAAAAGTACTAACGGTAAGATAAAGGTGAAGTCCTCTGAAATATAAGAAGGCTCACCAAAGTATACTGGAACTGCAAGTGGTATCAACGAAGCTTCTGTTGATGACCCTGAATACATATATTTGCATTATAAAAGATGCAGGCCAAATGAAGTTAGTAGATGGAATGTACGAGCATGTAAGGGGAACTCTAAAGCATAAACATATGCTTGAATGGATGGAAAAGAAACATACTTACCTCTTCTCAACTCACTCAACTCAACTCAACTCAAAGATACATAGTTCAACTTAGCTCGGAGAAAATAGTTCAACTCAACTCAGAGAAAATAGAGCTCAACTCAATGATAAGATATTCAACTCAGTAAAATAAGGCTCAACTCGATAATAAGATACTCGTCTCTGTTAAATAAGGTTTAACTCAATAATGAGACACTTGACTCTGTATACTTAACTCTGGATACTCAACTCAATATAAAGCAACAATAAAAGATGCAATATATGGAAATAAAACAATAGATAACAACTTAATGTATTGAAGATTACAATAATAACTCAGTTTGTATATAAAAATACAATATAACTCTGTGTGGGAGATACTCTAACCGACAATCATCACTATGAGCAATGTGATGATACAACGTCTAGCCCAAGCTACCAGAATTATCCTATACTTTGCCAGCATATATAATCTACTACTAAGTGGATCCACTAGTCTATGCTAAAAAAACATTAAGGAATCATCTAAAAAGTATGACCCTTTAATTTCTACGCACGTTGGCTACATGGTTTATGAGGACTTTGAGTTATCTGAACTCGTCCCCATATCGGTGCTCAATACTACTCCCAAAATATAACTAGCTCATATGTTTAAAAACATAACTTTTTCTGTGGTTTGAGATTATTACTCAAAAATCTTTCTCTGAAAAGAGATGGTACTCAAAACTGCTCAAAACATTTTTGGAAATCGGTGTTTCCTTTCATCTTAAATGTGAAAACATTTACTCTTGGGAATACTTAGTTCCCATATATCATTTTAAAGAAAATGAATTCAACTCTACTCTTTCTTAAACTCAGTTGTTCAAGTGTTAAAACAAGTTTAGAAAAAATTGTAAAAGACTTCTCAAAATAGGGTTCATGCCGAATTATGGACGTGAACGACTCAATTCAAGGTTTTCAATAACCATACATAGAACTCAATACTCGAAACTCAACAACTCAGAACTCAAGAACTTCAGTGAGACTACTTATTTCAAGAATGTTCAACTTAGAGGGTTTATGCAAAATTATGGGCATGAGCAACTCAACTCAAGGACTTCATGATACTACTCATCTCAAGAATGCTCAACTCATAAGGTTCATGCGGAATTAAGGGCATGAACAAATCAACTCAAGGACTTCATGGGTAACATGTAATAGTCCCATGATTAGGAATATAATCTCAAAAGGGTTAGGAATTCAATACTCAAGACTTAGAACTTGAAGATACTACTCCTCTCAAAGATGCTCAATTTATGAAGTCCATGTGGAATTTATGGGAATGAATGACTCGACTCGAGGGTCTACATAACAATATGAATCTCATGTATACGACTCTTCTCATTCTCATACTTACTTCCTCAAAACTTAGCTCAAATCTAAGTTGATCATAAGGGATTGATAATTGAACTCAAAGACTTTCTTGAACTCTACTCAAAGGATATCATGATGATAATGTAGACTCATGAATACCTTATCCTCATTCTCATAGTCACTTTCTCGAGTCTTGAAACAAGTTATTTGAAATTGTAGAAGATTCCTCAAAAAGACTGAAAAGGACTTTCTTAAAATGTTCAAAAGAACTCTCAAGACTTAACTCTACCTTGAATTTGAATTATGAATTCAAGGTTATGATTCATGTTATTAATGATTTCTAGGTGTTTAGAAGTAGTTAGAATCAAATGGGAGTGAAGGTACACTTTAAAAGGGACTCAGACGGGACAATTGATGGAAAATGAGTAGGGGAAGGCGACTCTGGCGCATTGTTGGCGTGGGGCGCCAGCCCCTAAAATTAAGAGACATGATATTGGCACACTGTTGAGGCGCTGCCCCAGCCCCCACCTGGCGCATCTGGGGCACACTGCCCCAACCCTTCCCAGAACTCACCGATGAATTTTCTTATTTGATTTTTGGCCCTAATTCACCTAGAATCGAATGGTTTCTTCCCAATTCACTTAGATTCAAATACCCAACATAAGTACACAAGAATATACTAAAAAACAACCCTCAAATTCAAAGAATTTATCTCAAGAACTCATCAAATACATCCTAATTCAAGAACGAAAGAAAAACTTCAAGAACACTCATCAAGAACTTAAATCTTTCAATCTTTATGGACAAATTCAAATATGTAAATCATGATTGGCATGTGTATGAACGAACCCAACACTATGGAACTCACATACATCTTAGGGATCAAACCCTTGGAGAGGGATTGACTTGAGGAGGACCCGATGACGAAAGAGTTGGTGCAGGACATGTATCATTGGTCGCTTGTCGACTGGATAATGTCGACAAAGGTACTGGTTTTAAAATTAAGGGACATGGTAGGGGTCAATCTTAACCCCCTACACCTATGGCACACAATCAAGGTGATGGTTTAATATAAAATTGTCACGCCTTGAGCCTACACCCCGAACGTGGATGACACTCGAGAACCATTGTTGGCCCCAAGCGAACCCTTGGCCTGGCTTACTTACTCAGCGGAAGACTTAACTCATGAAGAAAAATACTTTTAAAGTAAACTGAACTTCTCAATAAACACTTAGAATGTATCAAGATAACATTCACTGGCCAAAAGTGGCAACTCAAGTCTCAACCATTAAAACAGGAAATAAAAACTCAATAACTAATATCTGACTGTCTATAAAGCCTCTAAAACAACTGAGATGGATGTCGGGATAGGACCCCCGATCATTCTAGCAAATGAAATATTGGAAAGAGCTGAAAGTAATAAAAAAGAGTCCTCCGAAATGCAACGAGGCTCACCAACTGACTCTGAAGTGCTCAACTGGATCAACGATACGCTGGATGCCGATCCTAGTTACTTGTGTCTGCATCATAATAAGATGCAGGCAAATTGGCATCAGTACATTGAATGTACAAGTATGCGAGTTGAAATGCTAAACACAACATAGACTTGAAAAGAATCTGAAGAACTTACCTGGATCAACTCAACTCAACATAACTGAACTCATTTCAATATAAAGCAGTTTAAAACAAGTCAATATAAAGAAAAGCTGTTTAAAACATGATGTCAACTCTGTGTGTATGCAAATATACATATAACTTTAAGATGTATGTAAAAATAAAAATAAACTGTGTATTTAAGGATACAATTACTTCTGTGGAATTTTCTCTAACCGACAACCATCACGTAAGGGCTATTGTGATGATAAAACATTTTGCCTCACGCTGCCAGGGCTGTCCTATACCTTGCCGAGGGTATAAAACCTGAACTACTATGTGGATCCACTAGTCTATGCTTAAAAACACTAAAGGAATCATCTAAAAAGTATGACCCTTATCTACCCATGATGGCTACATGGTTTATGTGGGATGTGAGTTGTCTAAACTCTCCCTCATATCGGTGCTCAATACTACTCCCAAAAATATGATATTAGCTCTTACGTTTAAAACATACTTCTTTCTGTGATTTGAGATTAGTTCTAAAAAACTTAGCTCAAAGGCTATCTTGGAAATCAAAGTTTCCTCTCTTGCTTCATTTAGAAAGCGATTACTCTTTTCTGAAAGCTAGCCCGAAGGCTCTTTGGAAATCGAGGTTTCCTTTCTTGTTTAAATGTGAAAACATTTTAAACCCTTTGGGAATACATAGTCCCCATATACTTTTGAAGAAATGAACTTCAAACTTTACTCTTTAATCTTTACTCAACTTGAATTTTAAGTCTTAAAACAAAGTTAAAACATTTGGAAAAGACTTTTTGAAAACTCTAAGAACTTCTCTTGACTTTGATCTTAACTTTCCTTGAATTGGATTATGAATTCAAGGTTCATGATCTCATATTTATGGATGATTTCATGATGTTTAGATGTACCCTAGAGTATTGGAATCAACTAGAAAACATAGGTACATTGCTAAGGAACAAGTACTAAAAGGTGGGAAAGAAATGGGAAAGACTTTCGTCCCTGGCACTCTTAGAAGCGCGGGGCTCAGAGGGCAAAGTTCAGAGACTGCCCTGGGGTGCGCTGGCCGGCGCGGAGCCCCAACGATGAAAGTTCAGAACCCACTTTGGGGCGCGCTGGCTGGCGCGACTCCCCACCCCTATCCCCAGGTGTTTGACGACTTTTCTTGCTCGTTTTTCAACTCTAAACCCTCTAAACTTCAATGGTTCTTTCCCCAAACACTTAGAATAATTTGTACCCTCAATATACATCAGATTCTACTAAAAAAACACAACTAACAACATGAATCAATCTCAAGAAAACTCCAACAACACAACCCACAAGAATTCAAACGAATTTCATCAAGAACTCAATGATTTACTTTCAAATCTAATAACTTTGCTGAAATTGAATCATGATTGGCGCGTGGGTGAACTAACCCAACGCTATGTGATCTCACATACCTTGTTGGGATCACCCCCGACGAAAAAAACAAGCTAAACTCGACGATCTTGACGAATCTTGCTTCTCTTCTCCGGTCTTTTCTCCTCTTATTTTCTCTTTTCTCCAAGCCCTAGCGTATTTTGGTAAAAGCGTAAACTGATCTAATTCTGATTAGACCCTAACTTAATTACCAAAAACGAAATAAAATAATTGGGCAAGGAAAAGACCAACCTACCCTTTCAAAATCCGGATTGGACTTTCCTTATTCCAACAGCCCTACTTCCAAAGGGAATAACTCACTCATACGAACTCGGAATCGCGCAAACTAAGTGGCGTTGGAAATATCATTCCAAGAGATTTCCTACCATATCTTGAAGTACCTCTAACTCATCCTGAGCTATAAGTTATGGCCGTTTGAAGTTGGCGAAAACTCAACTTATTCTAACTTAACAAAATTTCCAGATTTTCATTCTTTCCAAAAATGACTATTTCCAATAATTAGCTTCTTCCTAGTTATTTCAAATTGCAAGATGTTACAAAAATAAAAACTTAAGGGGGTTAATATTATAGGATAAAAATCTAAATCGAATCATTTGTAAAAATTTAAGGGTCATTTGTAAAAAGATTCACCGAACATCTTCATTCTCCAACAATGATATCCTCGTCCTCAAATTGTGGTTTGTGCCTTTAAATTGCTATTGTTGACTTTGTCCTCCCCGCTCCCCTATTAAGCTGTAATTATGTCGTAGATTCTGGATAAATTCAGTCGAAGGACTTCAGCAAAACTTGAAAGTCGGAAGAATGACAGGAATTTGTTTTAAAGAGAAGGTGTGATGGAAGTAAATCGAAAATGGAAGAACTTATATAGATTTTGGAAAAAAAAACATCAGTCTTGCCTTGATAGTGGGCCATGGTTTTTAACCAATCACAGGAAAACACGTGCTCAAAGCATAAAAGGTGAAGGGACATGTGTCACGTCAAGAAATGTCGGAGGACTTCTCATTTGCTTTCGTCCGAGAATTGAAATGTTTTCCATTTTTCTGTCACAATTATTTGAGTACCCAAAAAAAAAAAGGGACTATCTATATAGGGTAAAAGTCAAAGTCGATAGATTGGCAAAAGCTACAGGTCAGGCGTGAATAAGAGATCGATGCCACAATGTGAGCCCACCTAGCTCTGAAGATGCATCACCAGATATGAGACACAAATCAGATAAGGTAAGTTTGAAGTTCAACCATTACAAGAAAGTCCAGGACTAGTGTCAACTGTTACAGAGAAGCAATAATGAGTATGAATAGGTTTTTATTAACTATAGTTTTTAAACATTAGTGGCTAAATATAGTTATTTCCTTAATCTTCCCTTTTTATCTGCTAACTTTTTAAGCAGTTCTAAGAAAATCGATAGTTAATTACTATTTAGTGCTAATGGTATTGTCTCATATTAGTTTTAAGCTGGTTTTCACAATACGTGGGAGTAAATAGTCTAACTCCTATGAACAAATAGGAAATTTCCTCGTTCACGATTGATTTGCTTATTTGCGAAAACAATTAAAGAGCAATTTATATGGTTATATATACTTTAGTAGAATAATTTAATTTTAATATATGAATAACATCACCTATGGTGAAAAATATTTCATTTCATTAAGTTTCTACTTTATCTTTGTGAAATTGTAGTCTTCTCCTTTTTTTTGCCGCATACATATCATATAGTTGTTGTCTAATGAAAGTATCTAGTATCTTATAGAAGTTGTTTGATGATATAAAATATTTAAATTTTTCAATAATAAAAATTAGTAGATGAATAAAATTTAAAGTATTATTTATATAATCATTAATTTAATGTTCTAAAATGATATAAATATTATTGATGTATGTATGTGATTAAAATCGTCAGAGGAAAATATGAGTGTGAATTGATGAATGATTTGCTACAATTTGTTCACCAACTCTTTCTTATGCGATACCTTGAATTTCGTTGGGTTTCGAACTTAATCAACTATTGCAACTAATAGTTGAGATTTTTAAGAAGAAGAAGAGTATAAATGAGAGGAAACCCCTCTATTTATAGCTAATCAATAGTAGTATGGATATGTTCTTATTGTGGCTTATTAGATAAGTCACAACCCTTCAAAAAAGTCCCTGCTCATCGGTAAAGACATAACCCTTTGAAAAAGTCACAACTCATCAGATAAGGCACAACCCTTTGGTAAAATCACAACCCTTTGAAAAAATCACAATCCTTTGGAAAAGTCACAACTCATCGGAAATGTCACAACCCGTCAAAAAAGTCACAACTCATAGCAAAAGTCACAATCCATTAATGTGAAAAGGTATCAACTTTTAATATAACATAATTAAATAAATTGAGTATTTTTAATTGGAGGTATTATAGTAATTCAACATTCATGTTTGGGAGTTCTTGCTTTTAAGGTAGTATATATATATATATATATATATAGATAGAAGATAGATAGATATAGATAGATATGATATATGATACGGGTAATGCGCTTTGCAGACAAAAAAACTAATGCAATTATCAATCTTTCCATCAGTGTTTAATAGAATCCCAAATTGCGCTATTGGAATTCTGAACCTTTTCAACCTTTGTGTTCTTTCTTCTTATCGTTTCAACCCCAACAATTCGGGTATGAGAGTACATCCTCTCTCCCTAACTCCTAACATTGGCGGAATTCATTCTAATTTTTCAGAACAGCAACAACACATTCCTGATTCCACAATGAAGAAACTCAGGAGACTTCCTCACGTATTTAACTACTTTCTGGAATTTCCGTTCTGTTCTGATGCAGATGCGGCGGTTGAAGAGAAGGAAGGATTCTACCGTTTCATGGAAAAAATCGAACTGGAAGGAGCTGGGGATGGACAAGTGAGGGCACAGGTAGTAGAGATTCATCCTGGGGTAACGAAGATCGTTGTGAGAAAGGGAAATGGAGAAGGTGAGGATGAACAATTGAATGTGGGTACAGGTTGCCTGCTTCGACTACGCCGGAGCTGGCCACGACGGTATTTGTGGACGGAGAGCTTATAGTGACGGTGCCCAAGGATGACCATGGCCGTTGAGAATTTGATAATGGATCTAGAGGTGTTTGGAGAGACGCTGAAATTGTTCTTGTACAATAGTTAACAGTTTCACATTTTATGTATCAATTAAACAAACTACTAGTACATCAGAGTATATGCTTTCTCAAACAAAAATGATTAAACTTCAATCATGTATACGATATACCTCAACTTTAGCCACATAAAACTTCAAACATGGTATAAAGTTACATTTTGTCGAGACTAACTTTGAACGTCATATGTCCGAAGTTGTTTGAAATAGTACATATGCAAAACAAGAAGTCCTTGCGAATTGTAACATAGATATGTATGTTTACTTAAACAACAAGGTATATAGCCAAATAATGAACAAACTTGGGCTCTTTCTGTTTGAGCATATGTTGATAATGTATAAATGTACGAGTAGCAATGTACCAAATCATTTTTTATGACGATGGTGTCCGGAATAACTTGCGCATTTCACTTACTACTTGTTACCTTCCATTAGCATAGGGTAACTTTGCGATCAAAGTTTTTAGGCAGATTGGAATCATCCAGTGTCTTTTGCTTCTGACTGAGATTTTGATCTTGCGATGTACCAGAGTGAACTGAAAAATCCAGAAATTAACTTCATGAAAACCATTGTCCAAAATTGAAGGATTAAAAGAATCCTACATGCCATTAGAAATAGAGTAGGAAATGAACTGCCACAAGATTCGTTAATAATAGCAAATTGAGTACTAAACCAGGATTCTAGAAATACGAAAGACACAACATATAGACTGCAGTAACAACAATATCTATCTGGATATATCAGCTTAACAAATAGGCAGCAGTAAATCTGAGCAGTGTTGCTAAAGGCAGAGACTGCGCATGCTTAAAAGATTCTTCACATTTTCGTGGTTCAGGAAAAAGATTACTTTGAGAAGTACAAACGTTTTATTTACCTGATCTTATAGCTTCTTTTGCTCAAGTGTTTTGTGATAATTTCTTCTGTTTTCTTCCCCAACATTAACTATGTACTGAATGTATATTTTGACTTGATAGAATGTTGAAGAAGTATCAGCATGATTCGCATGTATTGCAACATGTCTCCAAACATTTTTTCTGCGAAAATGTTTATTACGATGACTCAACAGACCAGCCAAAACCAAGGTGGCGCTTTCGGAATTCCTTTGAGGAAGATCTTGCTTCTGATCATATGACATATGATGATGACTCTTACAATAAGAAAATCAATTCGGTGAAAACTGATCTGAGGAAGACCAATCTACAGCGCAGGCAAATTAATGTGAGTATACAACTACTGCCTTCAAAGTTATTTAAAATATGAATCAGAGAGTAGTACTGGAGAATGTCGGACATCTGTTATACAAGATTTTACTTATTAGAGTATGGACAAGATAATCAAATTTCGTACACATGGTTAAAAGTACTAAAAAGTAACATTTAGTGAAAATTTCCTGTAATGATGGAAGCTGCCCACTCAAATAGCAGAGTGTAGTGTTCACTGGGGTTTTATACTGTCTAAATGAGGAAGGAAGAGAAGCTTAACAAGTCCCTGCTTGGAGATAAATTCCTTCCGCTCAGTCATTGCTTTGGATGTGTTTGGTAGGAAGTAAAATGTAAATATAAGTGGGTTTATTTCTTATTTTCTTGTGTTCTTTACGTAAATAAACAAAATATTATCCTTAAAGCATTTGTATACTGCTAAAATTTTGGTCGAATTTTCCTCTCTCTGGTTTGATTGATTGTTTACTCTAAGTGAAGAATTAGTTTGATTGGATCAACCAATTAACTCTTGAACATCTGGAAATCTGTTGGGATATTTCTACTTCGTGGAATTTTGCTGGTTTCACCTCTCAATTTATTTTTGTTATATTGAGTATTTAATTGGAACAATGACTGATCATAATCTGGTAACTCAAAGGTCTGATGTCCTTGGTGCTTCTAGTCCATCATCTGATAGAATGAATTTGGTTTCGGTCGAGGAGTTTGCTAATTTCTCTCGATATCAAAAATCCACTTCAGTTACTGCTTTTGCTAAGTCCGATAAAGTATGTCTTGTTACCGCTTCAAATAAATGGGTCATTGATTCAGGTGCTACAAATCACATGACAGGTAATCCTAATATCTTTTCAAGCTTTCAACCACACAAAGCACCATCTCCCGTTACTGTAGCCGACGGATCAACTTGTAACAGTGTTGGATCTGGAACTGTTAAGCCAACCTCCTCTATTACCCTGTCATCTGTGTTAAGTCTACCAAAATTGGCTTTCAATTTGATATCTGTCAGTAAACTTACCAGAGACCTTAATTGTTATATCTCGTTCTTTCCCGATCATTGTCTGTTTCGTGATCTTACAACGAATCAGGTAATTGGAAAAGGACATTTATATGACGATCTCTACATCCTCGATGAATGGGAGTCTCGATCTATTGCCTGCTCCAGTGTTGTATCTCCATTTGATGCACATTGTCGATTGGGACATCCTTCTTTACCTCTGTTGAAGAAGCTTTGTCCACAATTTCAGAATATTTCTTCCTTGGACTGTGAGTCATGTCGATTTGCAAAACACCATCGTATCTCGTTAGGTCCAAGGATTATTAATCGAGTTGCGTCAGCATTTGAGTTAGTTCATTCTGATGTCTGGGGACCATGTCCAGTTGTTTCTAAAACAGGGCATAAATATTTTGTCACTTTTGTAGATGATTTTTCTCGAATGACTTGGATTTACTTTATGAAGAGTCGATCTGAAGTGTTTACTCATTTTTCTACCTTTTGTGCTGAAATCAAAACTCAGTTCAATGCCTCAATCCGTATTCTAAGGAGCGATAATGCTAAAGAATATATGTCAGAAGTATTTAGATCATACATGAGACAACACGGTATTCTCCATCAGTCTTCATGTGTTGATACACCCTCTCAAAATGGAGTTGCTGAGAGGAAGAATAGGCATCTACTTGAGACAGCTCGGGCGCTTTTGTTCCAAATGAAAGTTCCTAAACAATTTTGGGCTGATGCGGTTTCTACTGCTTGTTTTTTGATAAATCGCATGCCATCAACTGTGCTTGCTGGTAATGTGCCTTATAATGTTCTTTTTCCAAATAAGTCACTATTTTCAGTGGAACCTAAGGTATTTGGAAGCACATGTTATGTTCGAGACGTTCGACCATCTGTTACAAAGTTGGACCCCAAGGCATTGAAGTGTGTTTTCTTGGGTTATTCTCGCCTTCAAAAGGGATATCGGTGTTATTCTACTGAGCTTGGTAGATATTTGGTGTCAACTGATGTGGTATTTTCTGAGACTACACCAT
Source organism: Solanum piurae (assembly GCA_029582685.1). Lineage (NCBI taxonomy): Eukaryota > Viridiplantae > Streptophyta > Magnoliopsida > Solanales > Solanaceae > Solanum > Solanum piurae. The sequence goes on along the minus strand of JAJOOO010001484.1, from coordinate 8,996 downwards.
TCTTCTATGCACCTCCCAATTCTACAAGTCAGGGGGAGGAAGAAGAGTGGTTAGTCTACCAGGTTACTCGTGTTGTGACAGAAAAGTCAGAAGATGTTGTTCTTCCCTATCCTAGTCCTTCTGTTGAGCACCAATCCACTATTGTGCCATCAACACCTAGTGTATATGCGCCAGCAAGACCGCCAATTGTTCAAGTTTACTCGAGGAGGCGGGAAATCAATGATACAATTCCTTTATCATCAGATGTTACTTCGCTTGATCCTCCAGAAAATCTTGACCTCCCTATTGCTTTTCGAAAAGGTACACGGCAGTGTAAATCCACATATTCCATTGCTAACTTTGTCTCTTATGACCACTTATCAACTGCATCTAGTTGTATGATTGCCTCTCTAGACTCTATCTCTATTCCCAAAACAGTGAAGGATGCCTTGAACCATCCTGGATGGCATGATGCAATGCTTGAGGAGATACATGCTTTAGATGAAAATCACACTTGGGATTTGGTAGATTTACCCAAAGGAAAGAAAGCAGTTGGATGCAAATGGATCTTTGCGGTCAAAGTTAATCCTGATGGCTCTGTTGCAAGACTTAAGGCCAGACTTGTGGCTAAAGGCTATGCCCAGACTTATGGTGTAGATTATTCTGACACCTTCTCCCCGGTAGCCAAGCTCACCTCTGTTCGCTTGTTTATTTCCTTGGCTGCTTCTCAGCATTGGCCCTTACATCAGTTGGATATCAAAAATGCATTTCTTCATGGTGATCTCAATGAAGAAGTGTATATGGAGCAACCGCCTGGATTTGTTGCTCAGGGGGAGTATGGGAAAGTTTGTCATCTGAGAAAATCTCTATATGGTCTAAAGCAAAGTCCTCGTGCTTGGTTTGGAAAATTTAGCGATGTAGTTCAGGAATTTGGATTGAAGAAGAGCAAGTGTGATCACTCAGTTTTCTATAGACAGTCAACAGTTGGTATTATTCTTTTAGTTGTTTATGTTGACGATATTGTTATTACAGGAGATGATTGTGCAGGAATTTCTTCTTTGAAGGAGTTTTTACATGCCAAGTTTCATACCAAAGATTTGGGGCAACTGAAATACTTCTTGGGTGTCGAAGTAGCAAGAAGCAAGAAAGGAATTTTCTTGTCCCAAAGAAAGTATGTACTTGATCTACTTGCAGAAACTGGAAAATTGGGAGCCAAACCATGTTGCACACCAATGGTTCCTAATGTTCATCTTACTAAGGATGATGGTGATCCTCTTGATGATCCAGAAAGATATAGGAAATTGGTTGGGAAATTGAACTACCTCACAGTGACCCGTCCAGATATTGCATATGCAGTCAGTATTGTTAGTCAATTTATGTCTGCACCGACAATAAAACATTGGGCAGCCTTGGAACATATCTTGTGCTACTTGAAAGGAGCTCCTGGCCTTGGCATTTTGTATAGCGACCACGGACATACTCGTATTGAGTGTTTTGCAGATGCTGATTGGGCTGGATCAAGAATTGATAGAAGATCTACTACTGGCTATTGCGTTTTTGTTGGTGGAAATTTGGTATCTTGGAGGAGTAAGAAACAAACTGTTGTATCTCGATCTAGTGCAGAATCTGAGTATAGAGCTATGGCTCAATCCACATGTGAAATACTATGGATTCATCACCTTTTAGTTGAGATCGGTTTGAACCCTTTGTCTCCAGCAAAACTTTGGTGTGATAATCAGGCTGCTCTACACATTGCCTCAAATCCAGTGTACCATGAACGGACGAAACACATTGAGGTTGACTGTCACTTTGTTCGTGAGAAGATTCAAGAGAACATGATTTCTACTGGATATGTAAAGACAGGAGAGCAATTGGGTGATATATTTACGAAGGCTTTAAATGGAACTCGGGTAGGATATCTTTGTAACAAGTTGGGCATGATTAATATCTATGCTCCAACTTGAGGGGGAGTGTTATAGAATGTACATAGACATATTTTCCTATAGAATACATAGCACAATCTCAACACAATCATAGATAGAGATATTTAGGGATTTTCTGATTTTGTTTTCCTTAGATAGATTATCTGTTTTCCTTAGATAGATTATCTGTACACCTACAAATAGCTCTCCTTTTTGGATTAATAAAAAAGAAGATTGCTCCATTCTCTCTGTATTTTACATATATAATCTAGACAAATACCATGGGAGGTGGGGGTGTGGAGGTAGGGACGAGACGTGGAGTGGTGAGGGTGAAATGAGGTGTGTTGGAACTTGGAGGTGAGAAAGAAACGATCAATGAAGAACGCCACTTGTAGAACTTGTTTTCCCTACTTCTGCTATGGACGTCATTTTTCTCATTTTCAAGGAACTTGTTTCCAAAAAATTTGATCAGCGGAACATGGAAAAATTAGAAAACATTTTCCAGAAAATGCTTTCTTCCATACCTAACACACCCTTTTCCATAGCTGAATATGCAACTTTGTAAGTTATTTGTTAACTGGAGTCTTTGTTCATAAATGTAGATGAGTGCAGCAGCTGATGTTCTGGAGGCAATTAAAGACCCATTTGACTGCATATTTGGCTCTTCAGCAGGTGTCCAAGATATTCATCATCCTGACACATTTAGCTCACCGCCTAGAAGGCGTAACTATAACCAGAAAAGGTCTCAACGTAGGCATAGGATGCGTCACAAGGAGAACATGGATGTTTGAGCTTTCTTCAATTGACCAAGTAGCCCTCACAAATCCCCCCTGCATGTACCTGAAATTATTGCGGAAAGTAGAACTATGTGGGCGTCTTTCTGTGTTGCTGCTCTCTCCTTGATACGCGGAGTTTTGCATCATAGCTGAATGAGTCATGCACCAAATCTCTAGCTGGAATTGGTATTACCTCCAAGCTGCTTGTATATATTATGGCTCCATTTTGCATTTCAGTTATTCAGGGATGATGTACAGATTTCAACATAAGCTAGTTATAGAGGGTTAACATAGGGGAAGTTAACTGTTCATCTCCATTTGAAAAATTTGGATGAAATCAAATTTGAGTTCTGAATTCCCAGCATGTTTTAGTTAGAAGAAATAAATTTATGGTATAAACATTTGTACTTGTTACCAATGTTTTGGTAATTCCTTTTCAATTTCTGCATAGTTTATCTTGTCTAAGGGTATAATTGTAAGCAAAATTTTATATAGTTGTGAGCCAAATATAAGTTTAAGTTGTTATATAGTATAATGTTTATTATTTAATGCAATGAATCAAATCAAGAGCAATAAAATTAGGAATGAGGTTATCCGGAAAAAGGTGGGAGTGACTTTTGTGGCGGATAAGACGAGGAAGAGAAATTAAGATGGTTTGAGCATGTACAGAGAAGGTGCATTGGGAGAAGTGATTAGACATGACATGGAAAATCTTTATATTACCAAAGACATGACTCTACATAAAGAGGAGTGAAGGTCGTATATTAGGGTTGAGGAAGAGCAGGGGTGGAGAATTGTCTTGCCTTGCGAAGGTTTAGGCTTGTTAGTGCCTCCTATAGTACTTGCCGTACTCTTGTAGTTCTTAACCTATATTGTTTATGTGTTTTCGACTATTACACTATTTTACTTATATTGTTTATGTGTTTTCGATTATCACAGTATTTTTCATTCTATATCAAACCAAATCTGGTTAAAAATAATTCTCTTGTTTTTCTTCTTTCCGAAGAAATCTCCACCGCCTCATGCTCGATCCTGTTCACTATTTTAAATCTACCTCCCCAGCTATTTCATTTCTTAGAACCTCTCTTTATAACCCAAAATCCCTTTAAAAATTACAGACAAAAAATCAAATGCAATTATCAATCTTCCCTTCAGGGGTTAATCAAATGCAATTATCAATCACCATTTTTCTTCTTCTTCTGATCGTTTCAACCCCAACAATTCAGGGTATGAGAGTACATCCTCTCTCCCTGAAACCAAACATTGGAGGAATTCATTCTAATTTTTCAGAACAGCAACAACACATTCCTAATTCCTCAATGAAGAAACTCCGGAGACTTCCTCACGTATTTAACTACTTTCTGGAATTGCCATTCCGTTCTGACGCAGATATGGCGGTGGAAGAGAAGGAAGGATTCTTCTGTTTCATGGCCAAAATCGAACTAGAAGGAGCTGGGGATGGACAAGTGAGGGCACAGGCAGTAGAGATTCATCCTGGGGTAACGAAGATTGTTGTGAGGAAGGGAAATGGAGACGGTGATGAGGATGAACAATTGAATGTGGATACATGGAGGTACAGGTTGCCTGTTTTGACTATGCTGGAGCTGGCCACAGCGGTATTTGTGGACGGAGAGCTTATTGTGACGGTGCCCAAGGATGACCATGGCCATGGAGAGTTTGATAATGGATCTAGAGGTGTTTGGAGAGACGCTGACCAACTTGTTCTTGTACAATAGTTAACTTTTTCACATTTGATGTATCAATTACACAAATTACTAGCACATCAGAGTATATGTTTTTTCAAACAAAAATGACGAAACTTCAATCATGATATATCTAAAGTTCAGCCATATAAAACTTCAAACATTGTATAAAGTTACACTTTGTCGAGACCAACTTTGAACACCATTTGTTCGAAGTTGTTTGAAATAGTACATGCAAAACAACAAGTCCTTGCCAATTGTAACATATAAATATGTATGTTTACTTAAACAAGGTATATAATTCATCCACATAATGAATAAACTTGGGCTCTTTCTGTTCGAGCACATGGTGATGATGTATAAATGTACGAGTAGCAATGTATCAAATCATTTTTATGATGATGCTGTCCAAACTAGCTTGCACATTCCACTGTGTACTTGTTACCTCCCATCAACATTGAGTAACTTTGCAATCAGAGTTTAGGCAGATTGATATCATCCAGTGTCTTTTGATTCTGACTGAGATTTTGATCTTGCGAGGTACCAGAGTTAGCTGTAATAATTCAGAAATTAAACTTCATAAAAACCATTGTCCAAAATTTGAAGGATTAAAAGAATTTTACATGACATTAGAAATAGAGTAGTGTATGTTCCTGCCACAAGATTTGTTGAGCACTGAACCAGAATTCCAGAAATACGAAAGACAACATATAGACATCATCCTTAGAAAAAATGGTTACACATCAAGTCCAGCAATAAGAATCACAAGAACAATAACAACAATATCTATCTGGATATATCAGCCTAACAGATAGGCTGCAGTAAATCTGAGCGGTATTATAAAGGCAGAGAACCAATAACACGTATTGTTAGCTTCATTAACTTATATTTTAACATATGTTTTAATGATGACACTAATCCTAAAAGAAGGCATGAATCAAGGAAGAATGACTTGTCTAAGATAGATTTGAATGAAGGAAAAAGAGCACACACTAACCACAAGAAAGAACACGACACTGGGACAAATTTGAATACCTTGATTGAAGGAGAAAATCCCTTGGGTTACCTTAAGAGCAAAACACTGAAAACCAGATAAGAAGATTGCGCAACTTTTCTTCTTCGTCTCTGATCAATCTTAGTGACATTCCAGATCAGAGATTAATTGAAGATCAACGAATTGATATCAATTCAATTCTGTCCAAGCAACGGTAAGGAAGCAGCCAAGCAATATAAAAGCAGATCATCATCACAGAAGTATTAAGCATTAGTTATTATAATTATTAGTTACGGTAACTAAAACTGTTTTAGAGTATCAATAGAAGATTCCCCTTATTGTTTAGGAGTTCAGGTAGTAGTTAGTTTACTTAAGTTTAGCTGTAGGTTGTTCTTATCTGTCGTGTTTAAAGTTTGGGTACTGAATGAATATGATTATCTTTTGACTACTTTCTTTATCTGATTTTATATGGTATCCGAGCCATCATAACCTCTCACGAGTCAGATTATTTTTTTTCCCATCTATGGCTGGCGAAACAATCCATTCGGTTGTCACTTCTGGTGATGTTACTGCTTCCAACAGCAGTGCTTCTGCCACTCCCTCTATCGTTCATGTGTTACAATTTAATCCCGCATCTCAGTTACCTATCAAACTGCAAGGTAACCTCAATTTCTCAACTTGGAAAGCCCAACTTGTGATGCTACTCAATAGCCATCAACTTATGGGCATCTTGACGGATCAAAACAGGCACCACCAATGAATCTTATCCACGATAACATTCTACTGCCTAATCTTTGGTATCAACTCTGGTTCTCTCAGGACCAACTGATTCAATAAGCCATGACGACATCTGTTGATCCTACCATTGCGCCAACTATCGCCACGGCTCCATCCGCTCAGAAAGCCTAGGAACTTCTTCACATTGCCTACGCAAATAAGAGCTACACTCGCATTTTTAGCTTGCGAGACCAATTGCAAAATCTTAAGAAAGCTTCTAAAATCCGTTACGGAATACTTACAAGAGGTTCGCTCTCTCTCTGATGCGCTCAAAGTTGTTGGATCACCAGTAACAGATGATGAACTTATTGTTAAGATTTTAAGCGGACTGGCCCTGAGTACCGTGAAATCTCAGATTCCATAAGATCAAGGGATTCTTTAATTCCTTGAGTTTTGAAGAGTTGTTTCACAAGCTCACATATAATGAGCTTTTTCTCAAGCATGAGGATCTTGAGAAGTCATCTCTTTTTCTCAAGCATGAGGATCTTGAGAAGTCATCTTCCATAATCACAGCTGCTGTCACACAGAAGATGAACATGCCACCTCAGTCTAATAGGAACAATCGTCGCTTCAACAATCAACAATGGAAACCACCTGTAACTCAACAGTCCAGCAACAACAGTCAGCAAAACTGGATGTCTAATTTGAGACCATCTGTCTGCTGCCAATTGTGCCAAAAATTAGGTCACACTGCAGATGTATGTTATTCCGAATCACACAGCCATTTTGAAGCTAAGGCCAACTTTGCTTCTGGTCTTGGGTTTTGGATTCTGGTGCGACTCATCATGTCACCACTGATCCGCACAATCCTGAAGAGTATACAGGCAATGAGGGCATATCCATGGGTGACTGTAAAACCATTCCTATTACTCATACTGGTTCATCTCTTATACAAGCATCTAATTCTGCTTTTAGGCTTTCTAACACTCTTTGTCCTCCATCAATAAAAAAAACATGATTTCTGTCGCCAAGTTTTGTCAAGACAATCTAACATCAATAAACCAACAAGCTGTAGCTCGCTCATCCTGAAGCAGAGTACAAATCAGTTGCAAATGCGCTTGTCAAACTCATATGGGTGCGCAACTTGCTCAATGAATTGCGTATCACCATTCCAAATACACCCACAATCTTTTGTGACAATGTTGGCGTCACTTATCTCTGTCATAATCTAGTGTTTCATAGCTGTATGAAACATATTGCTGTGGACTTCTGTAATGTTAGGAACCAAGTTCAAGCAGACCAGGTTCTTGTCACACACACTCACGCTTGTGATCAACTTGCCGATACATTTATGATTTACCAAGCCCTTGCCAAAACCAGCCTTTGAACAGTGTTGTTCCAAGTTAGGCATTGTTGCACTACGCCTAACTTGAGCGGGTGTATTAAGCATTAGTTACTGTAATTATTAGTTACCGTAATTAATACTATTTTAGAGTATCAATATAAGACTCCCCCTATTGTTTAGGAGTTCAGGTAGTAGTTGGTTTCCTTAAGTTTAGCTGTAGGTTGTTCTTAATCTGTCGTATTTAAAGTTTGGGTACTGAATGAATAAGATTATCTTTCGACTACATTTCTGTTTTATAAGAAGAAGGTTGTGCAACTTCCCTTGAGCAAAAACCCTAGACACTCTTTTATCAGTGTATTCAATATAGTTTACTAGTGAAAAGAAAAGAAACGGAGAGATTAGAAAACTATAAGACTAGAGGATGTGACCAACAAGTAAATTGGAATATTTCAGGTCAAGGAGTCCACAACAGGCTATCTGTCTAACCATAAACACTCAAACTCTAAGGAAACCTTGTAACCCGAAGGGACTGGATTAGGCACCACATTGGTGATCTGAACTAGTATAAAAATCTGTGTCAACTGTGTCTTCTATCTCTTTATGCCTTATCTAATATGTTGTTTTATCTAATTGTCTAAACTCTAGGGTAGTCGACTTGAAGAAATCAACAGTCGACCAATTATAACTTGACTAACATTCGAAAATAATTTCGATTCACCTCCTCACCCCACACCATCCTCTTTGGTTTCACATACTAATGTGGTGAGACAGATCATGGATGTGACATTCAATTCTATGCTGTAGGGGCTAGGAAGAACTTTTTACGCCAGGAGATGTTATTGCTGCAATTGACCAAAACAGCACCCTACAAGAGATCCTTGAGTGATCCATTCCTTTCTCTTTATGCTGATTATACCAAAGTTCCAAACTCATAATAAGGAAGCTTTTCATTTCCTTCATCTAGTTAGGACCAAGGAGCAGTTGGATAGCATTTAACTGATGCACTGGTTGTGCAACAAATAATTCCTCTTTCATACTCTTTCCAAGGCTCTCCAATTTTATTTTCTGGTCATATTGCAGTTTAGTTTGCACCAAGTGTTTTTGGTATTTGTTGACAATAGGAAGCACTGAAATAGACAAAACTTACAATGCGCAGATGTATATATTTGTATCATGAAATAGACAATACTTAAAACAAAATAAACACATTTGCACATAAACATCTCGCTCAAATACAGATATTCAAGTCAAAGTGATAGGTCAACACAAACAAGACTATGACAAGGCAGAGAAGTTACCAGTGCTATCCACACAGCTTTCCTTTTTGAATGCATCTTGAATGCTGACTCCTTTCATAAGCTGTTATGATTATCAAATTGGTCATTCTAGTAACTGTAAACCTCAAAACCGGAAAAAAGATAGCATCATAGGAAACAAAGTACCATTAATCAATTAGCTATACCTTTGCATTGATTGATTCAATACGATGCAACAACTCTTTTGCACTACTTTTTTGTGAGCCACGCAAAATACAAATGCCAACATTCAAAATCTTTTCGA
>JAJOOO010001483.1:0-16054 GCA_029582685.1 Solanum piurae | reverse complement strand
GACCAAGGTGCGGGGTGAAATTCTCTAGATGCCGGACCAAGGATTTAGAGATACCTAACTTATCACTTTGCATGTAATACACTAGGAAAAGATTGTTGATACTAGGATTACTGCGTTATGAACTTGTGGGGAACACGTATACCCTAGTTATTTTTCTCAGCTTGATAACAACCAACATTGACTACTGAATTCTGATTACTTATTGAATTTTCATAATTAATTCACAAAACCTCCCTTTTAATTAATTGTCATTTTGGTGGAAGTACTTTGACTAATCGAATATAATCGTGAGTTAATGTAAAGTCTAAACCATTTTCCTCGTGGGATCGACCCCAATCTACAAGTTGGGTTCTTTACTTGATAACGATCGCTTATGCTTCTTTAGGGAGGTGTAATTTGAGCGTATCATCACCTCCTATGTGGCCCCTTGGTTGTGCTCTACACAGCTTTCCTGGCCGCCAGGGCATCAATGATAGTGTTCAGAGGTGTCACAACATCAACTAGGGCAATCTGGATCATGCTTTGAACAGAGGCCTCTAGACTGGCAGCCCGACGAATAACAGAATAGGCAAGTTGTCCCATTCTAAGTAATGATGCCTCGGTGATCGGAGTACGGGAGACAGCAGCAGCAGTAGGTCTAGGAGGCAGCATAGTAACAGAACAACTAGGGGCATCAGAAGATACAGCACAAGGAGTACCTGAAGGTCTAGGGGTCAGAGTAGGCAAATATGTTTCTGTAGGTGATAAGTTTGTGTCTACTACCGAGGCTATTTTATTCTTTTGCTCTTCTTGGTCTTTTAAATATTCTTCCTCGATCCTCCGGATATCGGTAGAGGATCTGGGAATCACTTCCACATCTTTCTTGGCATCTCTAGGTACCCGATCCCGTCTGCATAGCTCGGTGATCAATACCGGGAAGGGAAGAGAGGTTTGACACTACTTGACACGCATGAGAATCTCTGAAGCAATGATCATCCCCAGATTTAATCTCGTCCCATCAATGATGCAACCCAGACAAGTTGCTTTAGCATGGCGGAGTATGGACTCATTCTGGAATGGCATAATGGTCCTGTTGATAAAGCCAAACCAGAATCGTGCAGCGATGTTCAAATCCTTCTTCTCAATAGTTGCTCCAAAATCAAGACACTTCGGAGCACCGTCTAATATAAACGGGGCCAACCACTTCTTCATGTTCTCCAAAGTCTTTGTTCTAATCATGCGCTGACAGTCGTCTTCAATGTCATTTGAGCATTCCAGAACTGCACTGATTCCATCAGCGTCAGACTTCACTCTTTTACCTCTAACGACCACGAAGTCAACTGGTTTGAAAGCAGCTGCATGTTTCTTCCTCTGTGGTATCAAGGTTCCATAAGAGGCATAGAACTCCCTGACCCAATTTGGAAATTACGGGCCACGTGGTTTGGTGAAGATCTGGAACTTGTGAGATTTCAAGCAATCCATTATCTCTGGGTGCCTGTCGATAACCCCATCTGTGGACAGACGCTTTTCTTCATGGATCGTCCACAACCCCTCAGTCTTTAATTTGTTCATTGACCTGGGTGGAGGGCCCTGTATTAGTGGTGCAAGCACCATTTCCTGCTCTGGAACTGGGGGAGTAGGAGTGGAAGGTGGAGGATTCCTAATCCTAGATGGATCATTTAGCTTCTTAGATAACAATTCAGCCTTCTGTGCTATTATCAGCTCATCATCACCAGAGGCTGCACTTTGGTTTCCCTGTTGTTCACCCTCACTCTTAGAAGCAGTAAGGTAAGTGTCATAAATGCCTTAGCTGTCGGAGTTGACTTCTGATGATGTTGGTGCCTTGCCTTTTTCTTTTCCCTTCCCAATGTGGAAGGTTTTGTAGCTTTTCCTTTTGATACAGCTGCACCTTCGTTGATTTTAATCCCTTTTGCCTTATTGTGGGGTGGCATGTTTCTACCTACAACTTTGGGTCTTGCCATGTCTGCAATATATTAGGAAAAAGTTACAAACAATTCACTCATAAGCGCAGACAATCAGTAGAAGATAGGTTCGCCGAACCGGTCGGCGAATCGCCGACTACTTTCTGCGAGCAAGGGGTGTCCGCCAAAAATACAGTGCAACAAGGATTTTATGAGTGCAGACACAGGGCCATCAAAAATACTTTCGGTGAGTCGCCGAGTTCTTTTGGCGACCTCAGGCTTCTCTCCAAAAGTTACATAAACCAACAACTCAAGTAGCATGAAATTAAAGGCGAGATGGGGACATTAGGTGAACCGCTGAGTTGTTCGGTGAGCTTGACCTAGCACGCCAAATGGCCCAACGTGCCTATTTTTAACCCAACTTCTCGAATTTGACCCTGCAACCCTCGAAAACAAAATCGAAACATACACTAGTTAAATTAACCTCAGATCCATAACACCCATCACACCGGGATACTTAGACTTCTCCCGGTTTTGCCAAACTAAACAAAATGCAAGTACAACCACACAAAATTTAATCATTTCGACGCACAAGCATACGAAATTTCAAAAATCAAGACAAAATGGGCAAGATTCTCAAATAAAAATAGGCATTTGAACAATCTAATCTCATCAGAGAGGCCAAGCACACGACAATACGATAATATCATTTGCATACGAGAATGAATAAACATTAGGTTCGGGGTTCATAAGACTAACCTTATTTGCCGATTAAAATGCTATTTGAAGTGCTAGGCGGCAATGTAATCCAACTCCAAGCACAAATCGATGACCAAAATACTTGGAATGCAAAAGTATTGAAAATACTTACTAGGGGCGAATTTGCGAAGTTTGAAATCGGGGAAAAGTGAAAACTTCAAAACTTTAAACCCTTTGGCTATTAATACCCATCCAGTTCGCGTCCGTTCGGCGACGTTAGTTGCAACCATCAATCCACTCGGTGACGCACCGAGTTATTAATTACTTCGCCGAGTTTTACAGGACCTCCAGTCAAAGTGAAGGGCCAAATGACGGTCTTCATCGGAATCACCTACCTAATCGACGATGCACCGAATGGAACATTTTCTCGCCAACCTGCACATATCAACACTTTCCACAGTCAAACCTACAACTTCAACACACCATTATTTCTAAACAAAATTAAAGTATTTAAGGGTTTTGGGTTGCCTCCCAAAGAGCGCCTTAGTTAACGTCATGGCACGACGCGAGTTAACACCTAAACTTCACTTTTGGGGTTAGCCAAAACATCACTTGGCAACCCCCTGCTTTGTGTCGAGTGGAGATCGGGCAACGCATGACCCACAAGGTTCTCGACCAGCTGGACGGCTCTGGAATGAGACCAAATCATTCGCTTCATCCCTTAAATGTTTTCCTTCATTTCTTCCAGCTCTCTATCTTGCTCAATCACCTTGTGGAGAATGATTGAGAGTATTCCCTCAAGGCGTTTAACCTCATGGTTCTTGGGATTTCTTCGCTCATGAGAATGGATATATTTATCCTTCCTCTTGCACTGGACTTCGATCTTCATCATCTTTTTGGCCAATTCATCCATCTGAGTCATTAGGGAGGCCAACATGAAGTATTTTTCTACATCTTGGTTCGTTTCAGCCATTTGATTAAGCACTTGGGCTGCTATCACATATGGTTGTTTCTCAATGCCTCCCAGAATGAGTTGGTCGATCAATCTCTTGTTTCTGGGACCAAGACTTCTGTAGAAACAGTCAAGGAGGATTATGTCGGGAATGTCATGAGTTGGGCATTGAGTGATTATTTCACTAAATCTTTCCCATGACTTATGGATCCGTTCACCCTCCAATTGCTTGAAGGTGAGGATACGCTCCCGGAATATCATTACCTCTAATGGAGGAAACTCCATTAGCTCCTGAGTGTTGGTCGCCATACTCACTTCCTATGCTTCAATAAAGACAAGAAAAACAAAACTACAAATTAAGTAAACTACAACTAAGAAGAATAAAAATTCTACTAATCTAAGAATTCTCAAATAACACCAGTCCCCGGCAGTGGCACCATTTTGATGTTTGCATAATCAAGACACAACTTCCAATGCAAGTGTCTACGATCGTACAATAGTAAAGTAACCCAACCAAGAGTTGGATCGTTCCCACAGGAAGTGGTTTTGAGAATTAGTAGAAAAATAAAATTAGGTTCTAATTAGTCATAGCTAAAGACATTATCGAATACAAACATGTTAAATCAAAGGGGTAATGCAAGCGTCAATTATCAATGGGGTTTCTCATAGGTAAACAAAAACAGCAAGAATGCAAAAAGTACTAATCAAGGAGATGGGGTTCTTGGGATGTGATAGGAATACGGGAAAAATTAAACTATTGGGTACACGCTTTTGATAATAAATATGTTGAATATCTGTGACTAGGATAGACTATAGTGGGGTTAAATTCTCTCTCGAGCAACTTACCCAGAATCAAATGGGTTCCTGTCAGACACCCACTTGCCGCATGAAGAACAATCTCCTCCTTAGCCCACTCACTCTCTCGAGTTGAGTGTGTGGGAGAAGGACTAGGGTTCACTCTCTCGAGATGAACCTCATGTCGACCCACTCCCACCGGCCATCAATTTAGTAGTCTTAGTTTTACGACCTCTCTCTCTAGCAAGCCGAAAACACAAAGGTGAAATCGTATTTGCAACTACAATTTCATTAAGTTACACCACAACTACTAAACGAAATCATATCTATACAACAAATAAATCATCAACAACAAAGACCCAACAGATAATCTAACCCATATTCACAAAATCACACCCCAAGAATTGGGGTTTTAGCTAGACATGTAAAAGAGATAGAAATTTATACCAATATGAGTTTGCATTCAAATGGGTATGAAGATTTAAGTCTTAAAACAAGCCAAGAGTGAAGAATCCACAAGACCCAAGTCCAATTTCTTGGAGTTGAAACCCTTTGAACCTTTAAGTTCTTCAAAACCCTCTCCAAACTTAGAACTCAAAAATAGAAGCCAAGTCTGAAAAATTACTATTCAAAGCTAAAAATTCGATACTAGAATAATAATTCTCAATGAGTATTTATAATTTTTCAAAAATCTATGCTGCGAAGGATCACTCGGTGAAGTTAGTCAGAATCGTTGATCAACTCGATGATCTTCCCTTTGGTCTAGTTCATCGTCGTTCTGCGTTACCCTTCAGCATCATCGTGTTTGGATTATTGGGCGGCATAGTACTTCTTCGCGAAACTTCTCAGCGATACACCGACTACTCTTTTTCACCGCCAATTTGATCCTTTCCTTCAGGGCTCAGCACACTGGAACAAAAGGCGAGGATAAAACCTTTTGGCGACTCGCCGAACTCGTTCGGCGATTCTCAGATCTTCATTTCTTCGTTCTTTCAGCTACTTTTATTCCTTTTTGCTAAGTAGTGTCCATGCTTTCCCTCGAACTTCAAATACCTGAAACTTAAGGGTTTTCATCAGATATTAAGACAAAATATGAATTTGAGGACACTAATTCTATCAAAATATAGCCCTAAATTAGTCCAATGTGTGGACTCATCAATAGCCCTCTAAGGCAACAACATAGCCCCGTAGGCAGTCCTCTTGGGCATTAATATAGCCATGTAGGCAAAACATATCCCTCGTTGACATCAATATAACATCGTAGGAAACACATAGCCCTTTTGGCATAAACATAGACCTGTAGTCAAGACATAGCCCTCCTAGGCAACAACATAGTCCTCTTAGCCAACAACATAGCCCCGTAGGCAATTCATAGCTCTCAACCTAACCAAAATAGTCCCAAGGGCAATAACCAACAATTCAATAGGCTAAAGGTGAGCAATTTAGCCATAAACAATATATACATACGAATAGTCTCTAAGTTGTTCGCAACATAGAACTATTATTAACAGATTATAAGTCTCGACAATGAAGGCTTTTGACCACTAAATCATTCAACCACTCACAATTATATCTACGAGTTCACCAATGATAACAACCCTACTATATTGGTCCTAAGCATTAAAGAAACATGATGAAAGAAGGGAATCACCTTAACATACCTTTTTCGATGATTTTCAGTGGCATATTGATTTCTATTCATAACCCCCCCCCCTCATTATTACATTAAGGCAGCACCCCAATAAACATACAAGAATGGAAAGTACTATGATAATCCAAGCAACTCTATTTTCAGTTTACCAAGGCTAGAATCAATGAAGGAAGGGTTTTACCTTGAATTGAAGCTCGAAATAGAGCTCAAAATCTCAATAGACAGTAAATTCCATGCAGCTACAACCACCACGAAGGTACGCCACACAATCTATAAAGAACACTACACCAAAATGATGAGCTCGTGACGTAGAGCAACTTTCCTACATATTTCAAGATGAAATCAGTAAGACCTAAAGACTATTTTGTGGATTTGAGGGGAAGTCTCTATAGTTTTTGTCTCTGGAATGTGGAAATGAAAAACAAAATAAAGGTGACTGTTTAAATAAATTTTCTACCGACTATGGCATCCACCAACCTTGGCCCACCTCATGTGCCTTCTTGCATCATCTCATGAGAATGCAAATATCTCTCAATTCTTAAGTCGTATGAATGAATAATTAAATGCATTGGGAACTAGACTAATATACCTTCCATTTGATATCTTATGGGCATCATAACATTTTATATATTAGAGATAATCACCGAGATAGCTGAACCAAATTTTAGAGAAAACTTTAAAAGAAATTTACAATAAATTTTACCAACTCTTATTTCACAAATCGCTTAACATCAAAACATCACTCCTGCCATGAAGGTTAGGGTTAATTTAGACATTCATAAAGTGTGGGTGTTACACGGGTGGTGACTGGGCCCTAGGTGCCTCTGATGTAGGCTGATTCTGCTAAAGTGGTTTTGGTGCTGGAGCTAGGGCATGTTTCATGCTCCCAAGAACAACAAAAATCTTTTCAATAGCTTCATGGAGGTCTGGAGACACACCCGGTTTAGGTGGCTAAGTTGGTCCCAGCCCCACCGGTTGATCCGGAATACGGGCTGCTGGAGGATCCACTACGGGATTCAGATCCCTCTTTCTATATCCAGTGAGGTTGTACCCCTACCAGACAAGAGAGGTCGGCCCCTACACCTAGCCACCGTGTGGCGCCTACGAGCCATCATGTGAGAAGAATAAAACAAGTGATATTCCAAGAAACTAATACCACACAAGATGCATTAAGGCGATACAAAAGAGAAGAATTCCTAATGATACCCGGTAGCCTCCAACAGATAGGATATAGACGTCACCGCACCAATCCGTAGGACTCTACTAGGTATTAGTTTTATACAAGCAGGACTTATGGACCTGGGGATCTAATACCACCTTGTCGCAACCCGATCCCTTAGAGTCGTGATGACACCTATTATAACCCACCAGTAGGTAAGAAAACCCTTAACCTAGAACAACAAGTAATGAGTACAAGGTAGTAACGAAACATAAGTAACACTAGCAACAAGAAAAGACGGAACAGAAAGCAAACCAAAAACTATATACAAAAGAAACCCTCCAAAAACCTGGAAGTCATGAGTACAGATCTATCTAGTCAGAAAAAAGACAAGTCCCAAAAGTGTATGACAACAAGTCATCTCAAAGGCAAAAGACAAGCTAACAAATATACAGAAGGAGACAGGCTGGTCAAGGATGCCAAGTTTGCACCCTCATCTCCGGTATCCATAAGCTACAAAAAATGGCACGAACAATCACTGCTGGTAGCTGATACTAGGACTTGTATCACGAAATGATGTGGAGGGTAGCATAAGTGCCAAATCAAGGTAGTCAGTAGTCATCATAGGCCAAGTGACAAAGAAAGGTAAAGACAGTCAGAAAAGATAGAATCTAGACACAAACAAATGTCAAAATAGGAAATGAAGAAGGCACACGAGAATGCTTAAAGTTAATCTAAGTAAAGGTAAATTAAACCTGACTAGACCTCATAAGCCTAGAAGGTACACTCGTGCAAAAGTTTAAATTAAAATCCAAATAGCCCCAGAAGCCCGACATGTACACATAATAGATATGTCTACAAGAAAGAAAGAGTAACCCAAGTCCAAATCCAAGAATATCATTTGCGCTCTCAGCCCAAGTAACCAAGACCCATTCTACTCATAGCAGAGCTAGCAAGAGTTACAATCAACACAACCAATCAACTCCGAACCCAACTAGCAAGAAAGACAATCAAACTAGGTCACCCATCCGTATAGTCCATTCCAAGGGCGTAGTCCACCCAACTAGCAAGAATGACTTGGGGGTCGTGTCAAATGCATAGAGGATCTAAGATATCAAAACTACTCAACCAGTCAGTCCACTCCCAGGGGCATAAGCTGCCTAGCTAGCTAGCAAGAGTGACTTAGGGTGTATCAACTCCAAAGAGGATCTTAAGTAGGCTCCAAGTCACTGTGGATCGACGTCCTCTCCCTAAGGTATCACAAAAGGCTCCAATCCTGAATTACTCCAGTCCCGAGAAAGAACACAACCTCTGGTAACGTATCAGAATTGCAAAAGTAGGTAGAATGCACAAACGCCTAAACAAAAGCTCATACTATCAGACCCAAGTGTGTTATTCTAGTCTACAAGGACCTAGTCTGTCCGAGCAGCGTCAGAGACATACCAAAGTCACAAGGTGCATGGGAAGAAGGAAACACTAGTCTATCCTAGACTAAGGACCAAACATGCTTCATGCTACAACACACATAAAACCTTCTACCAACATGGTACTACCATCGAAACAGAAATAATCAACCCTAAATTATAGTTTCTAAGAAATAAAGCTTAAATAACTAGGTATCCTCTCCCAATTCACACTCATCGTCATGAATTTACATATTCATACCCATTCTAAATTGAATGAAAGTTGTAGCCTACCTGCAAGCTGATTGTGCATGCTCCAAATCACAAGGATGGAGCTTTTCCTTTCTGAACAGCCTCGAAATGCTGCCACACTGTCAAAATTTGGATCACAACATAAGTATGGTCATTAGGAAACCAACAACACGTGAAACATAAATGGATCAATTATAGATTCAAATTGGAATTATGGGATCCGTGATGAGAATTACAAAATTAACCTTTTCAATAGGTCCTAAGCTATGTCTCAAACTTGTGTCCCAAAATTTGACACAATTCGAGCCCTGAAAACGCCTACAGCGACACATGCAACTTAATCAACAAAAATTCTAACGAAAAGGACAAGGCAACAACTTTAAGGAAAAATTTACATCAAACGGAGGTCCACCAATGCAATGTGATCACTCTACATTGTAGCCAAGACAAATAGGGACTTGTGGAACTTCGAACCACTGAATTTCGAGCTAAAATGAGGAAGAAAACTCAAATTGAACCTTATTCTCTAAACTTGATCGTGTCTAGTCTTATTTAAAATACCAGGTGAATCTCTTCATGGTGGTCGCGAGGAGGAGGGTCGCGACCGCGACTCACCTAGAGGATTACCATCGCGATTGTGGATACCATTCTTCGTGATCACAATGACCAAGAAAGGTCAACCTTTCATGGTGATCACGAAAAAAAGGCCACATGGTCATGAAGCACTAATGCCCAGGCCTTCAGGAATAAGATCAAGGGGAACACGACCACGAAAAGAAAATTGCATGCACCACTTGATGCATATCATCTGGTTTTGCCAAGTTCCAAATCTTCGACTAGGAGCTCCGAATTTGTTCAGAACTCCTTGCACATAAACGAGATATGCAACCATATCAAATTCAATATTCCAGACTCAACAAAGCAATAAAAATTTCCATACGAGACCATCTCAGCCAAAGGTGGGTCCTATACCCAAACTTCATTTTAAACAAAAATCCACAAGGGGATCAGAATTAGACTGGAGGCCTTCAAATCTAAATGAAAGGTCATTCTAGACCAAACTCAACATTTTGGAGCTGTTTTACTCAGAATGCTGACTAAAGTCAATCTTAGGCCTTAACTCTGAAGTTAAAATGCCTAATCACATAGACTCACACTGAAAATCTCAAGAGTCGTGTTGACCAAGCTACCAGCCTAAAATGACCCTTCTGGAGCTAATGGAATTGTCTAAAATGGATTGTGACATCATTTTCTTGAACTCTTGGTTGAAAATGACCGTTTACAATTAAAATGCTCTAAAATACAAAACCTCGCACCAAAACTAAACGAATGACCAGATTACGAACTGTCAATCCCACAAGTCATAAATGACTTGGGTCGCTATAGGAAAGCTCTAAATGACAAATAGGACACATAAACACAGAAATGACTTGGAGGTCATTACACTTCTACGGACAACTTGTATGGACCGTACAATGGAGTTTGGGTCGTAAAAGTAATTCATGGTTCCTTGTTAGAGAATTAGAAATTCAGTAAAATGATCCATGAGTGGACAGTTTGGTCCATGGAAGTTTGTACGGATCATAGATGGCCCTCGTGTACGGCCCAATCTAGTTTTAATGATGTGTAATTTAGTCATTCCCTAACCCTTTTAAGCCTAAACCCCGACACTTTTACACCAAAAAATGGTTCTTTTCAAATTAGTTCAACCTAACACTCTCATAATCACTTCCAAGACTTGGAAAAAGAATTCAAGAAGATAAATCTAATGTTTCAAGCATCTCATTCAAGTTTCTTCAAGAATCATGATCTTCCAAGTATGTAAGGTTATTCAGAGTGTTGGACTAAGTTCATCCTTTATACCCTACTGTCACGACCCAGGGGTACCTCCTAGAAGTAACATGGCATATAGAACCCCGAAGAATTTCATACAATCCACTTAGCATATCATAACATAAGCAATAGAACAATAAGAGTAAAACGCTTTCCAAGTCTAAAATTTTCATAAAAGAAAAGTGGAAGTAGACTCAAAGTCTCAACATAGCCATCTATTACAATATTTGAAATGAGAAAGGGACATAGCCCATACAACTTAGTTCAAAAAGAAAATACAAGGAATGAAACTACAATGTGAAAACATCCATCCTCAAATCATGAGGACTCACCAACAATCTAGGAGAATAATCAAATCCGAGCTTTAGCCACAACAATGATCATCTTGAGAACCGGACCCTACAATTGGAAAAAATGTAGGAAAAGTAGGTGTTAGTACAAAGATGCACTAAGTATGATAGCCATGCATAAAAATATTGAAAACATGCTAAAAGGGACATTTCATTTGAAAGCATGCAATTTACTAAGTTTAGGCAGCATTATGAAAATAGTGGAAAAGCATAAGTCATAACATAGTCAACTTATAGATCATCATAACATAAGAGAAACACTTCATAAACACCCTCAAAACATACTTGTGCAATGCATGGATAAGACACCATAAATCTCACCCATGCTAAGTAAACCGCTTTAGGCCATCATTCATATTCATCATATTTAAGACCTTAAAACTCATATAAAAGCTTCTTGAGTAACCATAGTTCATAATTCATATTGTTGTTGTGGGAATAAGCCTTAACCGACATGAGAACATGTGAGCTATACATGATCACCCCGTGTTACCCACACCGAAAAGGGGTGTCCTACTTGCCTAAAGTAAGACCAAGGTTTGTTAGCTATAGTTGGATCCATTAGCTAAATAATCTACGGGGGCATGTAGTTTATGGGATAATGAGATTGTTACTACAAACCCGGCCTTTCTATTGGGGGAGCTTCCATCTCAAGAGATTGCTTCTAGAAACCCGACCTTTCATCTCATATTCAATAACCACTCGGTGCTAAGCATTAATCCCATGGAGTACTTATTAAGTCATAACTTTTTTCATTAGGATAACTCATTAGACTATGCGTGAGAATAACCTTTCACCGTCCATGTCTACATATAGATTCAATAGGTGAGAAAGCCTTTGAACCCTAGAATCATCATATTGTGAGAAAACCTTTCACATCATATCATATTCATACATAGGTGTATAAATGAGAATATCCTTTCAACAACACACAACAAGATTATAATCATAATCACTTTACTCTCAAAGTGTTCTTAAAGCATATACATAAATCTCATAATCATGCATAATTCTCATACTTTTCCTTTCAAGGTTCAAAGATCATATTCAATCAACACATCTAGAATTCACTACATTAGACATTGATATAATCATAAATCAAGTAATAAATTCACTACATACATAATCTCATAATACCCTTCTTTCATCAACAAACCAACCTCACAAGATCATAATTGAGTAATATGGGGGTTTTGATGAGTTCTTGGGGGAATTAAATATAAAAACCATAACAAATCATTGATTCATACATAATATAACATAACTGAATCATAAAAGTCATTTTTGAAAGGAACCCATGACTTTGGAATCAAACCCTAGCTTTTGGGGATTTTCTACCTTTGAAATTTAGATTTTGAAGGGGCTCCACGGATGAATTTTATCCATGGATGAAGAGATACCATAATTTAGCAACAAATCCCTATGAATTTGATATGAAGACCCTATCTTCTTCAACCCTAGCTCCAACTTCTTTCTTCTTCTTTGAGTTTTCTAGAGAGAGAATTTTTTTGGTGAGGATGAAGTTTTGGGAATTGATTTTGGTTTTTGAAATAATGAGATAAATGACTTAATTTAGGGGTATAAAATCCTTATATAGTTAGTCTAAATTAGAATTAAATGACGTCACTTAATATTAATTAAAACCGGAAAATCCCAAAGTGCCCCTAAACTAACTCCTCAAAACAGTCCCCAGGTCACCACCCAAGGAACCACGTCCACGGGCCATGGTTGGACCCACGGGGTGTGCTAGTGAACCGTGGTTGGGTGACTGGGACTTGGTTTTTGGGACCCTGACCTACGAATCCTCACCCACGGACCGTGGACCCATCCACAAGGTGTGGGTCCTGGTCTCATGGTTCACTGCCTTAGGCAGTGCCATGGGCTCATCCACGACTTCCCATCCACGGGGCGTGGACCCACCAACGGTGTGTGGGTCCTTGTCGTTGGTCACTTCTAGGTAGCTTCTAAGGTCTTCCTCAAGGGCCCATGGTTGGTCCTTGAGGGGTCGTACCTTGACGTTCTAATACGAAACCCTCTATTGTAAGTACGGGAGTTACATCCATGACTCTAACCCTCACGTTAAGCTCTAGTTTAGCCTACTAATTTTTGGGATGTTACACCTACATCTAAATCCAGTCAGTAAGAATAAATTCTAGGAACTTAGGTTTAATCCCTTTTATGTTCCAATTTCATTGTTATTTAGATTCTAGTACCTTGCGCCTTCTGAGTTTGAATAATTATTATGTCTATTTTACCACATGAACACTATTTATTTGAAAATTGTTGAGAACCTTTGCATAACTTTTTTAGGCATTGATTTAAAAATTAAAACAAGTCCAAGCATTTTAAGTTTATAATTTGAGAAGAGTTTTAAGGGAACATTAAAGGTTTCAAATGCATTATTTTGTATTGAGAATAGCATTACTAGTTTAAAAAGAGCATAAATAGTTTCTGAAGTATTTCATCCAGTAAAGTAAAGACCAGTTTTCCCTAAAGAGGGACTTTTGAGTATTAACTCCACACAATTAGTATTATTATTATGAGCATTAATGCATGTTTTGTGAGTAGTAGTGTACACCGATTTGGGTAAGAGCTGAGACAACTCAAACCCCATAAACTGCACTGCCACCGTAGATCGAATCCTACCATTAATTTGGGTGACTCAACATCGTTGAGGGCTCTTTAGATGGATCCATAAGTTGAGTTTTTGTCCTATGCTCTGAGAAGGTATAAATCGATTCAGGCAACGTAAGCAAAACGTTGTATCATCATGAGGCTCGTAGTGATGGTTCTCGATTAGAGAAACTCCCAAGAAAATTAAAGTATATTATTTTAGTATTTTTTCTAAAATTGCAAGTCTTATTGTAAATCTTTAATGATTTCACTTCATGTTCATGGTTTACTTTAGTTAAGTTACTTTCAATCTTTCTTTTAGTTCAGTTAGTTGTTCCATTAAAATATATTACATACTGTACATTCCATGTAATGACGTTATTTGATGCTCCATCATTTTAATGATTCAAATACATGTATTTAGGATCATCAACATGCACTCCATTAAGATCATCCATTCGTCAGGGTTTTTGGGAGGCCTCCTTGATTTCAGAGGACTCTAGTCTTTTTGTTTTAGTACTGCTTTTAAGGTAGTTGTTGGTCTTTTCTAAACACGTATCCTTAGTTATTAGATGCTTCATTGTTTGACAAGGTTATATAGTTGATAAACTTCTTTTCTCCTTCTCAGATGTTCTAACTCATGCTAATATTTATTTATATACTCACTATTTTCAGACAGTGCATGAGTTTTAGATTATTTTTTTTAGAGTTCATAAATCTAAGCTTATGTATGCATGTGTTATTATTCCTCTAAGTAGTCATCCAGGCCAAAGGTTTACTTCGAGACCATTCCGGCCACTTCTAGGATGTAGGCTTGGGCAGTGACAAATTTTCTATCAAAGCATAAGTTCAAGTATCCTAAGATGTCTATGCATTTGTGTCTAGTAGAGTCCTTTTTATCAGTGCGAAGTGTGCCACATATATGATAGGGAGGCTACTATACATTAGGAAATATTAATGCCCAACAGATCGGAGCATAAGTGTTGGACCATAAAGAGTGCCTACTAGCACTGTAAGACTTCCTCAAGCACCTGGTCCTTAGCCTACCCCACTTTAAAGGCCAAGTTTAGGGGAGCTATTTAGATGCTCGCTAAGTTGGTGGCTTCCTAGTCAGGCTATCATGGCAGTGCAATCACTAACTCCAATTCCCAGTTGTCATCAACCACGACATGAACTAGGGATTTCCTTAGGATGAAATTGAGTCGTTCACGTCCATAATTTGGCATGAACCCTATTTTAAGAAGTCTTTTTACAAATTTTTTTAAAACTTATTTTAAATACTTGAGCATTAAGTTGATGAAGAGTAGAGCTGAGTTCATGTTCTTTAAAATTATATATGGGAACTAAGTATTCCCAAGAGTAATGTTTTTACATTTAAAATGAGAGGAAACTGAGATTTCTAAAAGAGTTTTGAGCAGTTTGAGTACCATCTCTTTTAAGAGAATGATTTTTGAGTAATAATCTCAAAACACAGAAAGAGTAATGTTTTTAAAAATATGAGCTAATTTATTCTGGGAGTAGTATTGAGCACCGATATGGAGGAGAATTCATACAACTCACATCCCCATAAACCATGTAACCAACGTGGGTAGAAAGAGTCATACGTTTTAGATGATTCCTTAATGGTTTTTAGCATAGACTAGTGGATGCACTTACTAGTAGATTATATTCCCCGACAAAGTATAGGACGGTTCTGGCGGCGTCGACTAGATGTTGTATCATCACATAGCTCATAGTGATGGTTGTCGGTTAGAGAATCTCCCAAAGAGTTATATTGTATTTTTAAATACAAATTGAGTTATTATCTACTTTTTAAATTTTTTCCATATATTGCATCTTTGATTGTTTATTTATCCTTGAGTATCTTGAATTGAGAACCTTTGAGTTGAGTATCATATCTTTGAGTTCAGTATCCTATTCTTGAGTTGAGTTTAGTTGAGTGAGTTAAGAAGAGGTAAATATGTTTCCTTTTTATCAAGTCCAAGCTTATGTTTATGCTTTAGAATTCCCCTTAGATGCTCGTACATTCCATATACTAATCAATTTGGCATGCATCGTTTCATGATGCAGATACAGGTATTCAGGATCATCAACATGCATTTCGTTGAGGCCATGCGATATTCCAGTCAGCTTTGGTGACCTTTCTTATATTCCTGAGGACTTTACCTTTACCTTACAGTTAGTAGTTTTGAGATGTCGTTGGTCTTGTCCCGATATCTTTATGTAATAGTAGAGGCTTCACAGATAGACAGAGTCGAAGAGATTTCATTATTTACTTTATTTTAAGTATTGTTCAGACTTTCATAAAGTTCATTATTGGAGTTCAATGAATTTAATTCAGTATTAAGCTTATGTATGCTTGAGTTAGTCTTCAGCTTGTAGCAAACCAAGATGAGGGTTATCTTGGGGACCAGCAATGGTTATCGATTGTTGGCCACGTCCATGG
>JAJOOO010001482.1:0-34696 GCA_029582685.1 Solanum piurae | reverse complement strand
TGTTTAAATCTTTGAAAATTATAAGTTTTCTTAATTTCTTTAAAAAATTAAGTGGCGACTCTTTTCTAAGTATTTTTCTTAAATTGTTTTATACTTAGAACATTTCAAAAAGTGATTTTTCTAGAGATAGTCAAATTACGGCACAACACTATGGATATAAAGCTTTAATTGAGAGAGATAGAGGAAGCACCGTAAAGATCAATTAGCGAGGTTTTGGGCCGATACAATAATAACTGCGTACTTATCTCATGATGTGAGATAAAAATTAGGAATTAACTTATGTAATAGAGTCGATCCACTAAAGTCTAGTTCGATAAAATTAGTAACTTTACTTCAAACTTTATACTTTAATTGTCCTCAATTACTTGTTCAACTTTTATTTTTTCACTTGTCCATTTTGACATATCAAGAAAGGACAAATATTTTTTATCTATTATATAAAGGACAAACATGCAACTTTCACATATAGCAAACATAAAAATCATATTTGTATGTTATAGCTATAGTTTGCATAATTGCGCTCCATAGCAAATTTTATGTTTGTTATGGCTATTAATATGTATATTTCGCTATACATATACAAAAGAAAACAATTGTATAATCTGTTTCGGTATACACATACAAAAAAATCAATTGTATAATTTGTGTTTGTATAAAGCGAGAAGGAGAGAAAGACAAAAGAAAACTAGGCAGAGGAAGATCGTATTTGTATAATCATAAGTGTAAAGGACGAAAATATATGCATTTGTATTTGTATATACAATTTTCTCTCACTTTATACAAATACAAACACAATGTATACATTTGTATTTCACTCGGTGCACACTTAATAAATAACAATAAGAAGGAGAAGGTACTTACAAAGATAATAACTTTGATGTTATCATTGGTGATTGGAAATTGAAGGCCTCCCCTCTTTCATTACTCTTAGCAATGGGGCAACTAAACCTTCACCTCCTAATTCACCATTGCTCTTGTGCTAATTGATGATTTTGTCAAGAATGACATCTAATTCATGGTGGACATTCATAATTCTATCCTTCATTCCACATAACACATGAAGAAATTTCAATGATGGGAAAAGATCAGCCACATCAAATCCTTCCATTAATGTGACACTTTTTTGACCACTTGTATAAAATCATCTTTTTCCTTGAATACTTACCCAAATGCTAATCTATAAGTCATAGTGTTCGCGAATTGAAATATCTTTTCAGTGGCATTAACTGTCTCACCAACAGATGATTGAAAAAATTAAATCATACGAAAAACTTCATCTTATCTAATAGAACTGAATGACTTGACATTTTTGACACTAAACAATTCCATAATGCAAAATTTACGCATTTATATATCGTATTCACCATAGGAAGAAAAAATAATATCGCTCCCATTAAAACAAATAATATCGATGGCTACAAGTTTAGGCCTTAATGCAAAAGCGAGGTCATGAGTTTTTAATACTTGTTTGGTCATTTAGGAGAAGTGACAACAACTAGAGAAATTTCACCTAATTGTGCATAATTGGACAATATTTTTTTGCTAAACCTCTAAGGACATGATGTGGAGGTAAGAAGGTAGTACTATTTTAATCATCTAGTAATTATTAAGGAGCAGGATATTTTGTATAGCTGTCCCACCGAGTTCTTATATAAATAAGAGAACGAATTATTAATTCGTTTAAAAGTAATTTGAATTAAATTGAGTAAAAATATGAAGGTATAAATTTTTTTCCAGATAAATAACTATTATTAGATGGAGAGAGTAACATATTAATAACCAATTCAAACTTAAATGAGTTGAGTCCACCCTTATGGCACATCATTCTTTAAATAGTGATGAGGCATTATTCAATGATGACACGTAAGTGTGTTTAATTGACGGATTTGAATGAATTTAATTTTAGTTGGTTCAATGAACTCAAATAATAAATGAGTGAGTTACTCTTTCGGTTCTTAATTACTTGTTTACTTTTTGTATTTTATTTGTCTTTTTTATTTGGTTTTTTTGACAAATTAAAAAAGGATATTTTTTTTTACCTATTATATCTTTAATTAATTACTTTGATAAATATAGAACTTCCTAAAAATCTGAAATTTTTAATTCATCTACTTAATAATTAATATGGATAAAATGATAAACTCATTATGTCAATTATTGTTTTCTTAATAGGTGTGTCAATTTAAAAATGTACAAGTAATTAGAGACATATGGAGTATTGATTAGTTCAAAGTTGAATTGAAATGAATTAAAATGTAAATCATAACTTAATTTCTCAATTTATACGAAATTTTAATTTTTTATTTTAATTTTTTTATAATTTTTCAATACCTAATAATTTTTTTTTATTATGACTATATAAGACATATTAAAAAAATAAATATATTTTGATAAAATGACATCTCAAATTAATTTTGAATATATATCCGTCTAATTTTTAATAGGCTGAAATGAATTATGTTAATCAATTGATAGATCAATTACTCCACCCAAACTTGAATGAACTGAACGACCAAACTTGAATGAATTGAACGAGGTGGGACGGTTGGTTTGATTTTGTCACCCATGAGGGCACATTATTCAACATGATACAATTTGAGTTCAACGTGGAGTATTACATGTCAATTTGAGTCATATGATGTCCTATATGTGTTATGTCACGTAAAATTTATATGTCTACTTGTTAAACGTTATATAAATTTAAGTATTTATTTGTGCATATCTATGAATTTAAAAATATAAATATAAAATGAGATTAAATTAAAAAAACATTCATATATTATGGCTTAAATTTTAGTTGTTTTATATATATATAACCATTTATCTTTTTATTAATTATCTTATATATTGAACTAATAAAATTATATGTCAACAATCAACTCAAACTTAAACAGGTTGGGTCAACACCCAATGGCACACCATTCAACATATAGTGGCTTCCTTCTTCATTTAAAACTTCTTCAATGATGACATGTTAGGTGTGTTAAATAGACAAATTTAAATGAATTTGAGCAGGTTCTGAATTGAAGTGTTAAATAGACAAATTTAAATGAATTTGAGCAGGTTCTGAATTGAATTAATAAATAAGTGAGTTATTAATCGTTCAAAGTTATTTAAAATTTTAAAAATTGAAATAAATTATAATGCAGATCGTAACTTAATTCATTTAATTTTTAAATTAATTGAATTATATAGTAATCAAATTTTTAATGAGCTAAAATAAATTAAGTTAGTAAATGGACCAAACTTGAATTGATAGAACGAGCAGGAAGGGTCGGGTTGATTTTGTCACCCATGATGGCACATTATTCAATGAATAGTGGGCTTCCTTATTTATTTAAATATTTCTTTCGTCAATTTTTACTTATTCATTATATTCAAAATAAATATATTTTTTATTTTGTCCAATAACAACAACATACAAATATAATCACAAAAATAAGGTCAGAAAAAAGTCGTGTGTATGTAGTCTTACTTCTTTACTTATGAAAATAGAGGTTATTTTCTATATACTTGTCTAGTTTAAAAGATTAAGAAATAATTTACTGTTTTATTTTTATTATTAAGAAATATATATTTTCCAATGGTAAAATAATTTGTATGAATTAAGAATGATTTAGTAAAATTATAATTTTGTTTATTACTTTTTAAGATTGCATTAGATTAAAGATGACAAATAAATATGAATAGAGATGGTATAATTTGTGTTCATCATTTGAGATAGTTCGATAAAATTAGTAACTTTAGTTCAAACTTTATACTTTAATTGTCCTCAATTACTTGTTCAACTTTTATATTTTCACTTGTCCATTTTGACAAATCAAGAAAGGATAAATATTTTTTATCTATTATACAAAGGACAAACATGCAACTTTCGCATATATCAAACATAAAAATCATATTTGTATGTTATAGCTATAGTTTGCATAATTGCGCTCCATAGCAAACTTTATGTTTGTTATGACTATTAATATGTATATTTCGTTATACATATACAAAAGAAAACAATTGTATAATCTGTTTCGGTATATATATACAAAAAATCAATTGTATAATTTGTGTTTGTATAAAGCGAGAAGGAGAAAAAGACAAAAGAAAACTAGGCAGAGAAAGATCGTATTTATATAATCATAAGTGTAAAGGACGAAAATATATGCATTTGTATTTGTATTTACAATTTTCTCTCGCTTTATACAAACACCAACGCATTTTATACATTTGTGTTTGTATAAAAGCGAGAGAGGTGAGGGAAACTGCCCAGCGAGAACGAGAGTGGCGAGCGAGATTCACCAAGGAGAGAGGCGAAATAACAGCAATTTGTTATGTGGTACAATTAAATAAAACTATGGTTATAGCATTTAATTTGAATTAATACTTTGCTATTATATACAATTTTCCCAACACTTTTTACCTATTATACTCTCAATTAATTACTTTAAAAAAGGTAATACTTTTTAAAAATTATAAATTTTTAATTCATCCACTTCATTATCAATAGAGTTAAAATGATAAACTCTCTATAATCATTGTTTTCTTAATAGGTGTGTCAATTCAAAGTGGACAAGTAATTAGGAACAAGCGAAAATATAATTTGAAATTACATTTATTTTATATAAGTATATATATTGACCAAGATTGATCATGAAACATCATAACAAAAATACAGACTCTAACTTCACGATCAGATAGGAAATTTTGGATTGAGAAGTTTGACGGTTGTTGTTGGATAAGGAGTGGCGATCAAGTATAGGTTACTTTTTCTAGCACAAGTTGCTCCAGCAGACTCAGTTAAGTCCAATTCACTTGAATTGATTCCATTAGGAAGTTTCCAATCAAAGTGATACAATAATTGAGCCAATGGAAAATATACATTAGCTAAGCCAAATGATATTCCAGGACAATTCCTTCTTCCACTACCAAAGGGAAGATACTCAAAATTGTTACCAACAAAATCCATAGAGTTATCCTCAAATCTTTCAGGTTTAAAGCTTTCTGCGTCATTCCAATATTTAGGATCTCTTCCAATAGCCCATGCATTAACCATAACTTTTGTTTTCAAAGGAATAGTGTATCCATTTATGTCTACTTCTTCCCTACATTCTCTTGGAAGCAAAAGGGGGAATGGAGGATGTAGTCTGAAACTTTCTTTAACGACCAACTTTAGGTATTTCAATTCTTCGACATCATTTTCATCAAAAGTTTCTTTACCTTTAAAGGCGTTTCTTACCTCTTCTTGAGCTTTGGAGAGTACATTTGGATTCCTCATCATTTCCACCATGGTCCAATCAATTGTTGCTGATGAAGTTTCTGTTCCCGCGGCAAATATGTCCTTCATTTATAAACAAGTTAGTACAATATTATATTATCTTCCCCCAAATAACAATAATAATTAATAAGGAGGGTATATATTATGTCGTATATACTTACAAAAATAATAGCTTTGATGTTATCGTTGGTGATTGGAAATTGATGGCCTCCCTCTTTCATTACTCTTAGCAATGCGGCAACTAAACCTTCACCTCCTAATTCACCATTGTTCTTGTGCTCATTGATGATGTTTTCAAGAATGATATCTAATTCATGGTGGACATCCATAATTTTACCCTTCATTCCACATAACACATGAAGAAATTTTAGTGATGGAAATATATCAGCCACATCAAATCCTTCCGTTAATCGTGACACCTTTTTGACCAATAGTATAAGTTCATCTTGCTCTTTGAATACTTTCCCAAATGCTGATCTACAAGTCATAGAGCTCGCAAATTGAAAAATCCTTTGTGTGGCATTAACTGTCTCACCAGAAGATGATCGAAAAAATTCAATCATACGAAGAACTTCATCTTGTCTAATAGAGCTGAATGACTTGACATTTTTGGCACTAAGCAATTCCATAATGCAAATTTTACGCATCTGTCTCCAGTAATCACCATAAGGAGAAAAAACTATATCGCTCCCATTATAACAAACAATCTCGGCGGCTATAAGCATGGGCCTAGATGCAAAAGCGAGGTCATGAGTTTTTAATACTTGTTTGGCCATTTCAGGAGAAGTAACAACAACTAGAGAAACTTCACCTAATTGAAGGTGTATAATTGAACCATATTTTTTGGCTAAATCTCTAAGAACACGATGTGGAGGTCCACCTAACAAATGAAACATGCTTCCAACTAAGGGTAATTTCCATGGACCAGGAGGCAATCTTTTTCTAATTCGGGTATTGGAATTCTTCCAATATTTCAATAACAAAAAAAGGAAAGACACAAAAAGGAAAAGGGAAAAAAAGTTGAAGAAGTGCATATTTAATTTTGGGAGGGTTATTTGGATTGATAGGTTATGAAAAGTGTTGTTGCATATGTCTTATCTTTTATAGGCTTGATAAGAAATAATGTATTTTTTAAGTGAAGATAAAAGTATGACTTGAAAGAACAATAATGACAAGAAATGGAAAAATATGTATAGCTTTGTTTCAAAACAAGTGTCGTCTTAGATCATTTTATGCTTATTAAAAAATAATAATAAAGGTATAATTTTCTAAATTTACCTCTATTCATTAGACGTTTTTTGAAAATTAAACATTATTAAATAAAAAAATTTCTTAAACAAAAATATAATTGAAAACAATTTCTTTTTCTCCCAATGATAAAGAATATTGTCAATTGTGGCTGCTAGAATGTTGATTTTACTATTGCCATCACCAAAATGTTTTCAATGAATGCATTTCACGAATAGGACTTGCCTCCGATCCTTTGACACTTTATATTCTAGCAGAGGATTCTTCAAAAAACACCTATACGAGTATGATCTGCGGAAATTCAATCATCTTCAAATTTTATTTAAAATTTTATTGAGTATATTATTATTGTTGATTTTGAAAAATATCATCTAATTTGAACCGAAATGAGTTTTATTTTGTTCTAATTTTTCTCGTTTCGGTTTGATATTTCAATTATTTGCTTGTGTCGTATAAATAAACATATATATGTAATATAATCTGAAGTTACATTTGAATGGCCAAAAAACAAAAAGAGAAAAAACATAAAGTTACTACTGAAGTTATCCCAAATTTTCAAAAAGATACTTTAACTTTGCAACCGTCCTATTACCCACTAAACAATTTTGAACATATATTATTATATCATTTTTCGTTCACGTGACATAGAGAGTGGTGTGCACTCTCTCAAAGAGAGTGAGCAACCTAAAATAACTAATATAATTTTATTTTACAAGTATTTTATTATAAAATATATTTTCTTATTTTTCTTATTATTTTAACTTTTTTTTCGTTTTTATTTTTTCTCTTTCTTTCTTCTTTCTTCTTCAAAATTAATTGTCATATCCATCCATTGAAGCTTCTCACTTTCAATGTCAGCATTTTTATCACAACTTCACCTTCCTTTTTTTACTACTATTACTTTTGCTTTCTTTAATTTTAAAATTTTATCCAAATATTTTCTTACATTTCGAACAATTTGATAAACCCATTAGATTTCAAGATGATTAAGAAGTATCATATAATTTTTTTATCCGATTTCAATTAAGTTTTTTCAATTTTCAGGGAATTCATTGATTCTTTTAAAATTATCATTTCTAATTTTGAAGTTATATGAAAAGAAGTAGTTGATGATACCTTCAAAATTTTAAATTTTCTTAGAAAAATAATTAATTTTATTATCAATAATTCAATAAAGTCTAAAAAATAGTATGAATTCTATAAAAAATTTGACCGGAGAAGAAGAAGAAAAAGAAAAGAAGAAATTATGAGAGTGGGTTCAATTTGAAATGGGGGTGGGAGGTGAAGAAAAAAAGAAAGAAAATGGAGGAATGATTCACTTGAAAGTGAGAGATGGAAGATGAAGTAAATTTAAGATAAATCAAAATTAAAATAAATCAAAAAGTAAGAGAGAGAGAGAAATAAAGAAAAAAAAGATAAAGAAAAAATTTAAAATGATTTTTTTTTTTTACATTTTTAATTAAATTAACATGTGTCATGTAATGATTGGTGTGTGAACACACTTGCTTCTTAAAATTTGGGCGGATCAAAAAATAATATAATAATATCTGTTCAAAAAATTTTAGTGAAATAATTAAATTAACATGTGTCATGTAATTTTTTATAAAGTGTTTTTTTTTTAAATCCAAAACAACTTCAATAGTCATATCTTTTCTCTTAAAAAAAGAAAGATAACTACTATAAATTAAAGAATGGAAAGGCAAAAGAAATCTCTTAAATATTTATTCTAATAAACTAACAATACATGTTTTTTTTTTTATAAAAACATAAAATGAAACAAGTCAACAAAAGTAAACCAGCACACCTAATATAAAAAGCAAAACAAAATACTCCTTCCATCCACTTTTAATTGTCATAATTTTCTTTTTAGAGTCAAACAATAAGAATTTTGACTAATATTTTATGATGTATTTTTCATCATATTGATATGATGAAATTTGTAATACTTTTCGTATAGTTTCTGAATATCTAAATTTTAATGTTTAAAATATCAAATTTATGTAATTAATTTAACTTTAAAAATTAATCAAATTGACATTCAAAAGCAACATGACAATTAAAAATGGATGGAAGGAGTATAAATTATCATTTAATGCTAGTAGATATCTTTATTGATCATGATCATGATCATGCACCAAGAATAAGATATATTATTATATCATATTATATGTAAACATAAGAAATAGAGAAGACAACATAAAAAATGAACTATATGTTGATGTTATCATTGGTGATTGGAAATTGAAGGCCTCCCTCTTTCATTAATCGTAATAGTACACCAATTACTCTTCATTCCACATAATTATACATGAAGAAATTTCAGTGATGGAAATAGATCAACCACATCAAACCCTTCCATTTAGCGTGACCCTTTTTTAACTATTTGTATAAGTTCGTCTTGCTCTTTGAATACTTTCCCATATGCTGATCTACAAGTCATAGAGCTCGCGAATTGAAAAGTTCTTTTTGTTACACTGTCTCATCTGAAGATGATTGAAAAAATCCAATCATACGAAGTACTTCATCTTGTCTAATAGAACTAAATGACTTAACATTTTTGGCACTAAGCAATTTCAAGAGACAAATTACGCATTTATCTCCAGTAATCACCATAGGGAGAAAAGACAATATCGTTACCATTATAACAAATAATCTCGGCAGTTACAAGTTTAGGCCTCGATGCAAAAGCGAGATCATGAGTTTTTAGTACTTGTATTTTACCATTTCAGGAGAAGTGACAACAACTAGAGAAACTTCACCTAGTTGAAGGTGTTTAATTGAACCATACTTTTTGGCTAGATCTCTAAGAACATGCTTCCAACTTCCAAGTAAGGGCATTTTTTTTCTAATTTGGTTATTGGAATTCTTCCAATATTTCATTAACAAAAAGAGGAAGGGCACAAAAAGGAAAAGGGAAAAAAAGTTGAAGAACATATTTTGGGAGAGGGTTATTAATTACTCCCTCGTCTCTTTTTATATGTCATTTTTTTCTATAAATAGTTGGTCCATAATACTTGTCAATATATAAAATTAATGAATAAATTACCATATTGTTCCCTTTTTACCCTTGTGAGTTATTAGCCTTGAAAATATACATTTGACCAACTTAGAAAAGCCAAGTAAATGATTCATGTGCATTAGTTAAATTAATTAATCAAAATAAATTAATTCATATTCAATGATATATTGAAAACTTGAGTTCCAAAAAAATTAAATAAGGGCAGAAGAGTAAAATTACATCATTTCTTAATGCAAGTGCAAAGTAAAAATGTGACATATAAAAGAAACAAAGGAAGTAATTTGGCTTAAAAAGACCTGCTAAGTGTTGTTACATATGTCTTGCCTTTTACAGGCTTGGCAAGAAACAATAATTAATACTTCCTCCATTTTAATTTATCTGTCTTAACTTTTTTTTTAATTCATTTCGAAAATAATATCTCTTTATTTTTTTGATAATTTTTTAGTTTTAATTTTTTACATCGCATATTTAAGAGCACAAGATTAAAAATATTTTAGTATATTTTATAGGGAAAAGGGTCAAAAATGCCCTTAAACTATGTGAAAGGAACAAAAATGTCCCCCGTTTATAGTTTGGCTCAAAAATGCCCTTACCATCAATATTTTGGTTCAAAAATGCCCTTTAACTATGCGAAAGGAACAAAAATGTCTTTTGTTTGTAGTTTGGTCCAAATATGCCCTTGCCGTCAATACTTTGGTCCAAAAATGCTCTTATTGTTATTTAATAGGTAAAAAATGCTCAATTTCCAAATAAATATATTATTATTTTATTTTTAACACATTCCTTTTCTAATAATGTTTTTTTAAAATTACCAAATGTTTATCTTACTTCTATTCAGAAAAAAATAAAAAAATGAAAATATTTCTTATTTTATTATCATTATATTTTATTGTTATATAAATATAAATTAATGATAGATATACTATGATCTTATATATATGCCATATATTATCTGTCAAAAGTACATGAAGTTTTTACATTTTAATTGATAAAATGAGATTAAGAAGAAAAAAATATTTCCTACATTTTTATTTGTTAAAGTGATTTTAGAAGAAAGAAAACAAGAATAATATTCTTTAATAATATTTTAATTAGGAAGAAGATGTGTTTAAAAAGAAAAAAACAATATATTTATTCAGAAAAGGGCATGTTTGACCCATTTTGTAACTATAGGGGCATTTCTGGACCAAAGTATTGACTGCAAGGGCATTTTTTAACCAAATTATAAACGGGAACATTTTTGTTCATTTCACATAGTTTAAGGATATTTTGACCATTTTCCCTATTTTATATATCTTTAATTTGACAACGTAAGATTTAAATTTTTTCTTTAATTTATGTCAAGTTAAATCAGACAAAAATATATGAAAATGGAGAGAGTATGACAAATGCATTTTTGCAACTTTTGCTTATCAACATTTGGTCAAAAAGTCTAAAAAAAAAAAGGACTTGAGAACAATAATGAGACAAAATATGAAAACATGTATATTTCTACTATTGATTTAACTTATTTCACATCTATTAAAAATATAATAAATAAAAGATGTAATATTTTAAATTTAAGAATTATTAGAAATGGGTTTCTAATATAAAGATGTAATTAAAAATAATTAGTATATTTTATTTGAAATTCTAAAAGCAATAGTTATTTAAGGACAACATTTTTTTTTAATCAAAGTGATACTTAATTTGATATAGAAAAAATATTACTGTATTATTTTTTTACCAAAGATAAAGACCATTGTCAATTGTGGCTGCTAGAGTGTTGATTTTCTTGGCTCCTTGGAGCACCAAAAAGTTTTTAATGATGGCATTCAATGAATCGCGGGTTTGCCTTCTATCCTTCCTTACTTAAATATTAAATTTATTTATTATTTAATGTATATATTTTGATTTTTTTAATAATTATTATTTTAAAAATATATTTAATATATATAAATAATCTATATAGAAGTTAAGACATAATAAGTAAATTAAGTGTGGTTCAAAATTTATAAATTAAAAATTTTAACTTTTGTTTCATTCCTGTTGTTAGGTCAAAACCCTGAGGAAACACAAACAATCATCCTTAATTAGAAAGGATTTTCTTAGGGATTTGCTTTCAATTTTAGTTTGTTTTGATTTTGAAAAATTATCATTCAATCTGAATTGAAATAAATTTGATTTAATTCGATTTTTCTCTTTTCAATTTGATATTTCAATTTTTTCTATTGTCATGTAAGAAAACACAAATGTAATATAAATTATATAATCGAATAATTACATTTGAATGACGAAAAAAAAAGATACCATAAAGAATGGGAAAAGGTAAAGAAATCTCTTTAATATTTATTTTAAATTTAAGTCACATGATCGAAACAATGGTTACATTACTAATAAGAGAGCAATTACATATTTGATAAGATTGTCACACTATTAATTTTTTTTTTTATAGAAGCTTAATAGAACAAATCAACGAGAATAAACTTGAACGCCTGATATTATAGAAAAACTAAATATAAATATTATATGTTGTATATTTTTTTTTAGGGAAAAGGGTCTGAAAAATATTTCAACTTTTGTCAAAATTGATGTGACGCTACCAAACTTTATGGAGGACCTTTTACCCCTGCATTATTTAATAGTGTATTTTAAAGGTATATATGTGCCCACGTGGACACATTACTATTTATAATTATGCAATATTTATGATGTTCATGTGGGCACATATATACCTTTAAAATACACTATTAATAGTGCAGGGGGTAAAAGGTCCTTTTTCAAAGTTTGGTATTGTTACAACAATTTCGGTCAAAGTTCAGATATTTTTCAGACCCTTTTCCCTTTTATTTATTTTCCAGTTTTTGTTTCTTAAAATCCGAAACAAAAAAAAATCAAATCAAATAACAAAAAAGATTTATTTCAATTTAATTGTTTAATTTAATTTTAACGATACACACCTCTAAATTTCATAACAATATAATTGACGTTTGTTTTTATATATATATGCTACGACTTCTATAAAATAAGGCAACTAATTTGAAACTAATACACTCATAAAATAGCCAAAAATCAAAATTGACGGGCTGACCTGTTGAAAATATAAAAATAATGGAGCAAATTTAAAAAAAATATGTTTTATTTTTTCATTTAAGTTCTTATCATCACAATAATTATGAATACAATAAAATTCTAAAATATATTAAAAATATATATATAAATAATATAATAGCGACAGAATTATAAAATTCAGATTTTTGACATTCTATCTCTATTTATCACACATAGCTTCAAGGTAATGATTCAACACAAGGGTGGATACACGATTTTGAATCTCTAGGTGACACATTGCTTTGAACAATAACCTATGGCTACACAGAAGAGGATCTAAGATTTTGAATCTCTAGATCACATGCTGCTTTGAACAATGACCTATGGACTACGGCAAAACCTCCGGCGCAAAGCAAGACAATACTTAATATTTATTAGCAAATTTGCTTACAAAATTTAGACTTGTATTGTTGGTATAGTTTAAGATTTTACTTACGAGAGATCTAGAGTTCTAATCTATTTATTTACAATTTCTTTTATAATGGGCTCAAACTTGCATCCCTAGACCCTAAGGGATCAGTAAACCTAAGTTTTAACCACTTGCATCACAAAGTTCATTGTTTATAAGAGAGTCACGCTTAATATTTAGGGCAAATTACAAAAATCACATATTTTTAAGGTAAAATTACAATTTATACCTTGAAAGTTTATAATTACAGAAATCCCTCATTTTCGCGCATCAGATTAGTGTATCAACGCTTATATTATTGTATCTCGCGCATCAGATTAATGTATCAGCGCTTATTTATATAGAAAAAAGTTGTGGCCACTAGGTCCATTTTATTTATATAGAAAAAAATTGTGGCCATTGGTCTTCTCTCTTTGTCAATTGTTGAGAAGATTGAAGATGGCACCAAGGGTTCCCTCGATGGTACGATATCTCGGAGTTTTGACTTTAATAATCTCGTTAGATTTGAAAGGTGATTTTTTTACTTGGGTGAATAGTTAATTATACAAGTCCTGAGGGGCTTGGGAACAATTCAGACCATTGAGTTGATTACTAATTAGAGAAAATTTCAGAAATAACAAACATAATAAAGCTCTATAGCTACAATTCGATAATTGTGTTTCATAGCTATAGTTTTATTTGCTATGGAGGTTGCGGTTTGTATATTTCGCGCAGTTCGTATATTTCTCTTGCCCTTTTGTATATTTTGCTTTGCGAATATACAAAAAAGGGTAAGTGTACACAAATTTTGTATTTACACATTTAGGAACTTTTCAGAACTCCATTTGTATATTTCTCTTGCCAATATACAACAGTGTAATTTCTTGTGAATTTTTCATAAATCGTATACAAATAGCTAGGGTAAGTATATATAAAATCTGCATTTATACAATCAAGAACCGAATTATACAAAATTCTAATTTATACAATTACGCGAATTATACAAATTAAACAAATAACAAGATTTCCAAAATAATAGTTATAACATTTAATATCATTTAAATGTTTGCTATTTTACACAATTTTCCCTAGTTTAATTATGGAATTAGAGTTGACCACAATCAATACTTGGCCACGACGACCCTAGACAAGTATATTGAGCATTCCATCAGGTTTGTAGTATGTTTTATGTTTGATTTGCATATTTGGTTGTGTCTTGAGAAATGACGGATTTTTCGGCAAAAAATTACAGTGTATAGTGTATGTATAAGGTAAATTTTTTTTATGTATAAATATAGATTTTGAATCTCTTGAATATAAGATTAAAAGTTGACTTAGAGGTTTAGAAGGGTTCAAAATCGCCATGAAGTTCCAAGTTCAACTTTCAAACATTACATCTTCTTTTTTGTGAACTCCTTTAGTGAATTTTTGATCTGCCACTATAGTGTGGAGATTTTCATCATTTATTTTATATTTAGGGTTGAAAATTGGAGATTTAAATTTCTAAGATTGAGATTATATACACTTTATATTTGAAGGTTTATTCATAGTCGAATTTTGATGAAATTTGAGACTTGAAATCCTTAGGTCAAGTGTAATTTGATTTTGAAAAAAATATCATTTTTGACATTGCTAGCTTTTCATTGACTTTTTGATGGAAAACTTTATATATCAATAGATTCGTATATTCACGTAGATTAGAAGCACTCGAAAGCTTGAAGTATATTAAAAGCCATTGTGAAAGCACACAATGCTTCAAATTGAGATAAGTTACGGGGATAAGGGTCTAAAAAATATCTCAACTTTAGTCGAATTTGCTGTTGCGATACTAAACTTTCATGAGGACCTATTACCTCCCTAGACTATTTAATACCGTATTTTAAACATATATATTTGCCCACGTGGACATACAAAATAATGCAAAATTATAATAGTAATTAATGTGTTCACGTGGGCACATATACACTATTAAATAGTCTAGGGAGGTAATAGGTCCTCATGAAAGTTTAGTATCGCAACAACAAATTCGACCAAAGTTGGGATATTTTTCAGACCCTTATCCCTAAGTTACGATGCAATATTGGGGCATATAATCTATGCAACTACATAGTGTATATCATGTAGACAACAAAATGATTTCCCACATAAACAATGTATACCATGTAACTACTTTGGTATACACAAATAAAATATAATAACACCAATACCATAACTCAATATGATATGACACTTTTATTAGAGGAAAAAATCGTAAAAGAAAGTACAATGGTGGGGTTGTCAAAGAAATTAACAAGCAAAGTTCATTATTTAAAAAAAAAAAAAAAACTTATCCTATGACATTACTCTTGACAAGGTTGATAAGGAGTCGGGATCAAGTATAAGTTACTTTTTCTAGCACAAGTTGCTCCAGCAAACTCTGCCAAGTCCAAATCACTTGGATTGATTCCACTTGGAAGTTTCCAATCAAAGTGATATAGCAATTGAGCCAGTGGAAAATAAATATTAGCTAAACCAAATGATATTCCAGGGCACATCCTCCTTCCACTACCGAAGGGAAGATACTCAAAATTATTACCAACAAAATCCATAGAGTTATTCTCAAATCTTTCAGGTTTAAAGCTTTCCGCATCAATCCAATATTTTGGATCTCTTCCGATAGCCCATACATTAATCATAACTTTTGTTTTCAAGGGAATAGTATAGCCAGTTATGTCTACTTCTTCCCTACATTCTCTTGGAAGCAAGAGGGGAAATGGAGGATGGAGTCTGAAGCTTTCTTTAACGACCAACTTTAGGTATTTCAATTCTTCGACATTATTTTCATCAAAATTTTCTTTTCCTCTATAGGCGTTTCTTACCTCTGCTTGAGCTTTGAAAAGTACACTTGGATTCTTCATCATTTCCACCATCGCCCAATCAATTGTTGCTGATGAAGTTTCAGTTCCCGCAGAAAACATGTCCTTCATTTAAATTTTGTCATAAAAGTTCGATTACTAGTTCTCTAATTAATTAATTTGCTCTAGGTAATTAGAATAATATAATAATGCATATTTAGAATAGACATAATAGATAAATATGTCGTTTAATTTGGTCTTATTTCGCATTTGTGTCCTTCAATTTTGGGTGTACACAAGTAAACACTTAAATTTGTATAAAGTTTAACAAGTAGACTCATGAGTTCTACGTGGCATAATACACAGAGGACACCACGTAGGACACAAACTGTCATGTAGGATGTCACATAGGACATGTGTGTCTATTTGTTTAATTATATACAAGTTTAAGTGGCTGCTTGTGAACATGCAAAATTGGAGGGTATACATGTGATCTAAGACCAAGTTAAAGGTCATATTATGTATTATGCCTTTAGAATACAAGTGCAGATTTAAATAAGGGATAAGACATAAGTACCCCTAGGCTATGACCGAAATTCCACAGACGCACATTAACTAAAATAAGGTCCTATTACCACCCCCCCCCCTCCCTCGGAACTCAGTTTTTGTAATTTTGTACACCTTTTGGCTTACGTGGCACACTCCATGACTCCACCTAGTTGAGGAGCATTGGAGATGTTTAGATGCCACGTAAGTCAAAAAGGTGTACAATTTTTTTTAAAATGGGTTCGGGAAGAGGGGTAATAGGACCTTAGTTTTGTTAAGGTGTTTCTTTGAAATTTCGGTCATAACTAAGGAGTACTTGTGCCTTATTCCTTTAAATAATGTAATACTTACAAAAATAATAGCTTTGATGTTATCGTTGGTAAGTGGAAATTGAAGGCCTCCCTCTTTCATTAGTTTTAGCAATGCAGCAATTATACCTTCACCTCCTAATTCACCATTGTTCTTGTGCTCATTGATGATATTTTCAAGAATAGCATCTAATTCATGGTGAACATCCATAATTCTACCCTTCATTCCACATAATACATGAAGAAATTTCAATGATGGAAAAAGGTCCGCCACATCAAATCCGTCCATTATATGTGACACTTTTTTGACCACTTGTATAAATTCATCTTTTTCCTTAAATACTTTCCCAAATGCTGATCTACACGTCATAGAGCTCGCAAATTGAAAAATCCTTTTCGTAGCATTAACTGTCTCACCAGAAGATGATCGAAAATATTCAATCATACTAAAAACTTCATCTTGTCTAATAGAGTTGAATGACTTGACATTCTTGGCACTAAGCAATTCCAACATACAAATTTTACGCATTTGTCTCCAATAATCTCCGTACGGAGAAAAGACAACATCGCTCCCATTATAACAAATAATGGCAGCTACAAGCATAGGCTTAGATGCAAAAACGAGGTCATGAGTTTTTAACACTTGTTTGGCCATGTTGGGAGAAGTAACAACAACTAGAAAAACTTCACCTAGTTGAGGTGCATAATTGGTCCATATTTTTTGGCTAAATCTCTAAGGACACGATGTGGAAGTCCACCTAACAAATGAAACATGCTTCCAAATAAAGGTAATTTCCATGGACCAGTGTTGACACCTAATTTTGACCCTCCCCGATAACAATTAATCTCGAGCTTCTTAATTTTCAAATGATTTAAAGTAATTAATTTTAGAAATCTCGAAAAAAAAATAAATAAAAAAATAATTAAAAAAAAAATAAAAAAAATAAAATAAAAATAATATATATATATATATATATATATAATAGAATAATTTGCAAGTTGTTTCGAACAGTTTGTCACTTGTTATAATTTTCAAATAATAATATGTCTTTTATACTATTATGTATATAATTAGCGTATTTTATAAATATTGGAAAATAGTCTCAAAAAGATTTTATTTAATTAGATATTTGGTTAGTTTGTTTAGTTATCTAATAGTTTACAATTTTGAGTTAATTAGTTAGTTTATAATTAAGTTAATTATTATATAATTATGTGTCTAATTAGTATATTTTATAAATATTTGAAAATCATATCAAAAGATTTTTATTTCTTTTAGCTAAGTGTTTTACTAACTTAATTTAATTTAAATCATAATTACGATTTTGAATTGATTAGTTCATGTTTAAATTAATTATATTATTATCAAATTAATTACTTTATCTCGTTAAGATTGAGAAGCTCCTAAATTAATTATATTAGTTCATCTTATTTGAAATTTAGCCAAATTCACTACATAACATTCAATTTTGGGCTGATTTTATAATACACTTGGCTATGTTTATTACAAACACACCCATTTTCTAACCTCAATTTAAACCCATCCAAAGACAAAATTTGGGCCTTTTTACTAGTCTGTCAGCAGCCCACACGACCCACTCCAACTTCCCCTCAATACCCAACCCATTAACAATACAACACATACATACACCAACCAAATTTCCCAGTCCAGCCCATTCCCCTGACCCGACCCGTCCCCTTTTCTATTCTCAAAAGGAACCCAACAACGTTTATTTCAACGATAACAAGAGAACCCAGCAGCGCGTCAAGCAGAAGCAGAAAATGACCCCAACGATAGCGACGAAGACGAGAAACAGTACAGCAGTCCAAGACGTACGCTGTGAATTTTGGCTTCTTCCTCAACGTCTCTCTCCGCATTAATGTCGCAGCAGCACGCGGTTGACCCCTTTCCTCTTTCGGAATGGGCCGAAAATCTCGAGAAAATGGTGTTTGTCCAAATTAGTGAAAGGTTTTGAATTTTGAAATGGTTCTTGAATTCAATTCTCATCTTTTTCCCCCCTAATTTCGAACCCTAGTTCTTTTCTATATAATTGTTTTGTTGTTCACTGTATTGGGGGGGAATTTTTTTTTGGAAATTGGAAATTTTGGTTTAGAGGAAATTATTAGCAAAAAGGAATTTTAGAAGAAAAATTGATCAAAAGGGGTACGTGTTTGAAGTCGATTCGGGTCTTTGCTTGAAGTTCTTGGAACTCTCCTGGGTGTGAAGTTGGTGCTTACCTTCTGCTCGTTGCTCCAGCTCGCTGCACTCCGAATAGGTAACATTCTCATTCTTACCTCTTGTTCTCCCTTTGCAAATGGTGTGTGTTGCTTCGTTACTGCCCGAATGTCTATTTTCTTTGGATTTTCATGT
This sequence comes from Solanum piurae, assembly GCA_029582685.1. NCBI lineage: Eukaryota > Viridiplantae > Streptophyta > Magnoliopsida > Solanales > Solanaceae > Solanum > Solanum piurae. The sequence goes on along the minus strand of JAJOOO010001482.1, from coordinate 15,626 downwards.
GCTTCTTAATAGTTTGAACATTAAGATGTCATATCTTCTGTCTGCTGCTAGAGTATTATGTATCGAGGTGCATTTCATTTAGTCTTCCTTAAATTTCTTCTATCATATTCTTAGTTGTAGTTATCTTTAGCCTTTAGTCACTGCCTAGTTTGATTCTTTCTTTAATGTTACTATCTAAATGTTTTTCTGGATCTGATGCGATAAGTAGTACTTAGTGTAATCTCATGTTTATTCCGATGGCTTAGTTCCCGGTTTGTCGAATCTCTTTATTTCCTCACTACTTTGAGTAACATGTTAGAGCCATTGCTACGCCTCCGCTTTGCCTGTTTGTGTTGATCCAACTTCGCCGCTGAGTTTTAAGTATAAGATTTTGTTAACAATTCGAAGTTCTTGACTACCTGTGGCGCAGTTCGAGTCCAGCTGCGCCATCTCCGACTAGTGAAGCATCTGTTCATTTGTCCTCTTCGTTCACTCGTTAGAATCTGTCCATTATGCTTGTTTCATCTAATACTCTTTCTAGTTCGTGTCTTTCTCCTTTTAAAATTTGACCTTGATTAGATCGAAATCCATAGGACTTCCATTGCCTTTAAGTGTTGTGATTCCTCTCGTATTTATTTGTGGTTGGTTGATCTCATTTTAGTCATTCTCAGATTCATCTACTTATTATGAATATTTATCCTTTCATATTGTATAAGTGAATGCTTCCCGATAAATGACCAATTTAGCTCTAAATGGGTTTATGTTTAAATATAGTTATATCTCACTGATCTAAGTGTGTCATCTTTATGTCAAAAGTATTTTTATATTTTTTATTTTACTTCATTATTGTCACATGATGCATATAAGCTCTATTTAAATTTGTCTTCTTTAAACTTGTACGCCAATATTATTTGTTGGACTTCGTGTGTTCATCTTAAACCATTCGGTCTTCTTTCCCTTTTGAAATCATATGTGTTTTATCAATATTTAAGTGTAGCAAGGCACCGACCATTTGGGAATGTTGGGATTTTGCATTTTTAATGTTCAATTTTCTTACTTAATTAAGTCGTTGCAAGTTAGATGCTAACATTTCTTTCTTTCACTTTGTCATGTGATGCCAACTCGAGTCACTTGGACTCAAGTTTCCCTTCGTGCATTTCGGATTGGCCATAAAGGGCCCAATATGCATGTTTCTTGAGTCAGCCATCAGGGCAGGTTAAGGAAATAGACGTACAGGTTGGAAATTGACAATACGGGCTGGAAGTTGAATTTTCATGTTCTGAAACGCTGAAAACAGACCGATATACCTGCTGTATACACCAATATACAGTCAGGAAATATGGTATACAGGGCAAAAACGGGAAAATGCAGGTGGAAAATGCAGAAATGCGAAGTGCAAACAAAAAAATACAGGTTTCGAAAGCCCTAAAATGGGTTGGATGCGGCCCGTATACGAGTGTATACATAAAGTGTCTACGCAGATTTCTTGAAGGCAAATGGGGCCAAAAGCCCAATGAAATTTCAGCAGGCCCAAATTTGATACTCCTTTCTTTGCCCTTGTTTATTTAATTGTATTTGACTAACACTTTAACTATCTTATGGTTTAATTTAATTAAATTCCCAAGGATGGTCACTTCATTTTTTTATTTTTTTTAAATTAAGGTATATATATATTTTTCACTTAGTTCTTATTTTAACATTAGTCTTGTCCGTACTTAAATTATTTCCCTTGTAAAAATCCTCATTAGTCATATTTCCCTTAAAATAATTATTATTATATAATAATAATAATAATAATAATAACAAAACTAATAATAATAATTTTATATTTGTATTCTATGCCTAGTTTTATTTTCATTATTAGTTCGGTCAACACTTGAAGTTTCTCCCTTTAAAATATTTCCTTTAGTTTCCCCTTAATAATAATAATAAAAACGAGCCTTTTATTTAGTTATTATCTTCTCAAAATTAGTCAAAAAGTCATTTTTAGTCAAATCGCCGGTCAACCGCAAGTTAGCGGGCATTCCGAGTGCCTAACACCTTCTCGGAATGTACATCGAACTTTGGACCCTTTTTATTTTCAATTGATTTTATCTGTTTAAATCTATTGAAACCCCTTTAAATATTTTCTTGATTTTTATTAAAAAATTAAGTGGCGACTCTGTTCTTTTGGAAAATTCGATTTCTCTTAAATCATAAGTTTAATCGATTTTTCGAAAACTAAGTCATTTTTCTTTTATTTATATTTTTCGAGTAAAACAATATATATATACGAATTCGATATAAGGCCAAAAATGGACGATCAATACGAAAGCAAGACATGAATTATTTGCCGGCATATGCATTGGTTAAAACACTATGTGGCTGTGTTTGATACTATCAATGTCATATCATGATAACAAGTTACGACAATTCAAATTGAAATTAAATTTATCTTTTTTAGTAACATAATCAGTAATCACATATAGTTCCATGATAGTACATATAATTTTTTTAAATACAATTTTCTTAGAAAAAATCATAGCACTCATAGTGTATATAATTTTTTCTTAAAAAATATCATTACAAGTAAAAAAAATTAAAATGGGGCTCTAAAAATATGGGGCCCAAGTAATGGCTTTAGTGGCCTAGGGGTTAAGACGGCCCTGGTTGTGGTAATGATAGTTAGTGGTATTAAATACTTCTAGTAATTCTATTTTATCATTTACCCTAACTTTATTATAATAGCTTTATCACGCATCCTATTTTATTATAATACGATAAAGAGGTTGTTTTCGAAATGATAAATCAAATACAGTTTTGATGATTGACATAGTGAATCAGGTTCACCCTGCACATATAAGAATGAAATAAAAAAGGAAGAGTTCTCGCGCTAAAAAGAAAGTTGGGTCGAAAAGGGAAAAACATCAGCGAAAGGAGTCCTGCATAAATAAGGAGATGTGATAAGTCGAGTTGTAAAAGGAAAAAAGTATTGCAATTAAAAGAATTAATTAAAATCGTTTCATAGCACAACGAGGACTTCTCTCCTTATACATGTCAGATGCAAACATAGTTCAGAATCTATAAAAGGACAACAACAAGGACAGAAGAAGTCGTCTTTTGCATAATCCAAAAAAGAAAGAGCGAGAAAGAGAGAGAGAGAAATTCATAGCGAAGGCCAAAGTATTCGAGAGGTAGAAACGAAAGAATTCTAGAGTTAGAATTACTTTCGAATAGTTGAGTCTCATTGATCTGTTCTTGGATCAGTGTTTGTGAGAGTCTTGAGAGTGCGTGAGAATTATAAACGAGAAGTAGGTTTGGCTTCTTGTTAAGGGTTAGAGTTAGTAGAGAGATTGAGTGTTTTTGTAACCAAGAAGTGAGTTTGACTTCTTGGAGAGTTGAGGGTGTTTCGATTATAGTTAATCGAAAGGGTAGACATTTAGAGTTAGGTTTGTCAAGTTACTGAGTTGTAATTGTTGAATTAATATAAAACTCTGTGTGGTTTTTCCCTTCCTTGAGTCAGGAAGGTTTCCACGATATCTTGGTGTTCTTATTACTTACGTAAGTATTTTGTGTGTTATTCAAGAACCTGGTTCTTGAATACTGGGTAAGGTTTCTTCAATTGGTATCAAAGCAGGTCTTTTCGTTAAGAGATTCACATCTTGAAAAATATCAATGACAGCACCACCTACCCCACAAGAAGGAACTTCTCAAACTCAACCACCACTGTTCAATGTAAAGTACTATGGATGGTGGAAGAACTGCATGATGGATCACTTGATAGGCAAAAACCCCGATCTTTGGAGTGTAGTTCTGGACGGACCCACTATACCTATGAAGAAAGGAGAAAACGGAATCACGATGGTACCAAATGTTGTGCCGTAATTTTCCTATCTTTAGAAAATTCACTTTTTTTAAATGTTCTAAGTATAAAACAATTTAAGAAAAATACTTAGAAAAGAGTCGCCACTTAATTTTTTAAAGAAATTAAGAAAACTTATAATTTTCAAAGATTTAAACAGAAAAAATCATTTGAAAATACCAAAGGGGGTTCGGGGTTCAATTTACACTTCGAGAAGGGTTTAAGCATTCGAAGTGTCCGCTAACATGCGGTTGACCTGCGACTTGACTAAAATATATTTTTTGACTAATTTTCAGAAAAAATAGTGATTTAACATAAAAATAATAATAACTTACAATATTTGATTTAACTTTGAGAAAGTAATTAAATAAATGACATACTTTTTTTATTATTATTATTTTTCTATGTTTTTAGAGAAAGGGACCTAAAAATGAAACATTTGACTCGAAATGCAAGTGATTAGAATATTAATAAAACTAGATTAATTAGAATTTATTTAATTCATTTTAAAATCATAATTTAAACCAATTTAATAAATTAACGCATGAAAATCATTTTAAATTAATTAGAGAATAAAAGTCTTGACTAACCCTTTTTGAGAAAATGACTAAGTATTATTATTATTTTTTATTAATTGAAAAGGTTTTGACTAACATTTTTAAAGTTTATTTGAGAAAAATACTTTGACTTAAAACAATTTTAACGTGAGTAAAATATGATTAAGCAAAAAAAGCATTAAAGAACATCTCTTTTAAGTACAAAAAGTTTAACTTAATTGAAGATATAAAATTTTGACCAATATACTTGATCACTAAAATAAATGAACACAAGACATGAAATGCATTAAAATTAAACCGACACAAAGAAAATAACTTATCTTTTGGGGAATTTAATTAAGTTAATTAACAATTCTAAAATTAGAGTTGAAATAAAACACATAATAAATAATTACAATTAAACAATTTAAGAGTAAAGGAGAGATGAATTTGGGCCCCCTTTTTGGGCCAAATTTGCTGAAATTTTTTGGGCCTTTAAGCTCAATCCCGTTTTTGTATACAACTGGTGTATATTAGTGTATATTAGCATGTGTATCAGCCCTTTTCATGTATTTGTTGCTTCCAAACACATGTATTTCGCCTCCGCCCTTTGTTTTTGCGTTTTGGGCATGCACATCAGCGTATACCGCTGTATACAACATGTATACAGCCCCATTTCAACTCTAAATATCCGTTTCAGCTTCCAATTTCTTCGGACATTATCGAGGCTGACTCAAAGGGGACGTCGAGCATAGCTCGACGGGGATGTAAGGGAGAGAGTTGAAATGGATTCATCCGGATGGGATTCATGCATAAAGAGAATGGAGAAAAGCAATTAGATTCACACTCATACTCGTATATAACAAACAAGAGGGACAACTAAATATCCATATCTGAGAATATTGTAACAACCTTTGGGGATAAAAGCAAACAATAATCTTTCGCACATGCCACTTAGATTTATATACTAATAGTGTAGCTAACCTATGAAAACAAAGAAAAGACAAATACCAATATGCATGACATGGGGATAAGTTGCAAACTAAAAACAGATGTACTAAAGATATTGCTAAGCTAAACATGAAAAGAAAATATGGTGTATCCATGTCGAGCTAGCAAAACAGTGAAGTCACTTTAGACTTCATCATTCACAAGTAAGGCATTGTGCAAGAGGAAATTAAATCTATTAATAAAATAAAAAAAACAAAAAAAACAAATGAATCAAACTAATACCAATATTCAAATGTTAATATCGAATAAAAGAACACCATATAAAGCAATCATTTAAATGGAAAATACACTGTTGTTAAGAAGCTATCCCCATACCTCTTATAGGACACATATGGACGCAAAACTACAAACTACTCTTTTCACTGAAATAAATACTACAACTAAAGATTTAACAAATCAACAATTATTCTGCACTAAATCATGATCATCTAAAAGCATCAAAAGAAATAAAACAATAAATAAAATTAGCATTCTAATGAGATATGTAGCCCACTCATGTTATATCCAAGTTTGAGCTAACACTCTCCAACCTCTGGACATTAATAAGTAACCAAATAAATACTAAACAAACACCATTCCTTAATTGAAGTTAAAACTGAGGACAGGAAGGTAGACATGATCAAGTAGGAAACTAGGAATATTGTTTAAACAAACATGGTCCCTTGTCATGCAAATAAGGAGATGTTGAGTCCAAAAGACTCTTATGGTGATTTACGACAAAGAAAGAAATAAATACAAATTAGTATATGATAAGAAAACAATTGACAATTAATAAGGCACACACGTAGTATTGACCCATATAATTAGTAGACATAAACTATATACACATTATCAACCATGAACTAATAAGGAAGTGGGCAAATGACAACAATTTCATGAGTAAAAAAAAACAATAATCCAAAGTAGACAATCAACATGACAACATTTGAATATGGCTAAAAAAAAATAAAAAAAAATGAAGAACCTAATGCCCAATAGAGGGACATGAGCTATCATGAGAAATGCACAAGTTGAATGTAAACAAAAATTCAATAACGGGGAAGACTATTATATATATACTTAGGTTCTATATTAAACAAAGAAAAACAAATGCATACCCATATTAGGACAAATATGAGAAGAAACCAATAGCAACTTTACATTATTATTTATTATATATAAATGTCAACAACAATATAAAAAGCAAAACAAATCAACTTAAATTGATATTTTATGATACCAAAAGAAAAATAATGCACAATCAGTATACAGGAAAAAGACATGAAATATCAATTATTAACTAGCACATGTAAAATTCCTTCTTCACAACATAATACCAAAAATTGTTTTAAAGGATACAAAATTATTGCCACATCAGAGATTTCGCTACACCTTTAAAAAATAAATAAATTTAGATGCTAGACTCCAATGTTGACATTTACGATAAGGCTCCTCCAATATGTTGTGATGAGGATGCTTACGGCAATTGGGATATGGGTGAATAATGCAAAGGATAATTAGCTCTACAAGGTTGACATATGTTATTCATTGATAGCTATTTTATCAGACAGTGAATACGAAACTCGTGCAAACAATTAGTTGTTATCACCTCATTCTCACCTTTGAAATCCTCATAGCAAACAGGGCAAGTTCGAATACAAAACAGATAGGTGACATAACTAAAATCAGTAATAATAGTCTTTGAATCGACTATCAGCGGTTCCAAACAAATTAAAAAAAAAGAAACTCGTAACAATAGAGACGCTTAAACGCCTTACACAGAAAGAGTATCGAGCAATCGAATATAACAGAGAACTACATCTTTATCTCATACGAAAACTGAAATCGAAGAGAGTGTTACCTTTTCAGGGACAGCGAGACGGAGACGGCTACAAGTTCAAAGCGACTTCACCACTACTTCAAAACTCGAGCAATAAAATCAGAATGTCCAAACCAATTTTAGATGAAGACCCTTTTAGAACCTAGAACTAAAAATGCATTCAAAATTTCTCAAGCGTAAAGTCAATTGTTCAAGAAAAATTTCCTTCCTCTTCCCTCTTTATTCGAGAACAAGAAAAGGGCATTTATAGAAAGGGAATTGGAGGAAAAGGGTAGAATAGGAATTCGAGTTCAACCTCCAATTTGAAATTTTCCTCCAAGGATGGGAAAGGCTGTTCTTGGTATGCGATTTCAACAAAAATCCCATGAAATCCGGACGAAAGGATGAGGGTGGATGGCATAGCAGGTGAAAGGTTGTAGGAGATGCTGTTTGTTGACATTTTTGGACTACTGTTGCCTTGACGTTTCGGGGTTTGCGTCTGGGAAAAAGGAAGACGCTGGCAGGGGGCTGTTTTGGCGATGTATGGCTGTTGTTTATTGTATTGTAGTGTTGGAATTGGAAGGGAAAGGGTATGGGGTCGACTGGTACTGCTTGCGGTATGTGTATTGTTGATGTTAACGTTTCTGGGTCTTCTTTGTGAAGAAGAAAAGGGATGGGTCGGGTTGAGAAAGGGAAAAGAGTGGGCTGGGTCGGAATAAAGTTGGGTCTGGGCTGAATTGGCCCAAAGCGTGGGCTGTTGGAAATTGTTGAATTGAGGAAAATAAAGAGGAATGGGTCTTGGGCTTGATGATTGTTAAGAGAAAATGGCCCAACATGGGTCTTTTTATATAGATAAGTTGAATACTAATTCAGCCAAATTGAATTCGAAATCTAGTCTAATTGAGATAATTCAACGAATTAGGCTAGGACTTGAATAAGACGTATTAATATAAATTAATTAATGAGCTTCTTAATCTTAACAAAATAAAATAATTAACTTAAATAAAATAATTAATTCAATCAACATACCTATAATTCAAACTAAATTAAATTAGTAAAGTGCTTAACGTTTAAAAATAAATGAATAGTTTTCGAGATAGTTTTCAAATATTTGTAATATATATTAGTTACATACGTAACAATATAAGGCATATTTATTATTTAAAATATTATAAAAGTGAATAACATTCTTAAAATATCTTGAAATATATTTTGATTTTTTATAAAATTAATTATTTCGAATCGTTTGAAATTAAAGAAGCTCGAACATTAATTTATATTGTGGAGGGTCAAAATTGGGTGTCAACACCAAAGGAAAGAAAAGAATGGGATGCTGCAGACAAACTTGCTATTCACAACCCTTTAAAAAAAGTCACAACTTATTGGAAAAGTCACAACAGCTTTGGACAACGATTGATAACAAGATCTTTAATGAGAGGCATAGCATTTGTGCCTAAATGCCATCTTTCTAGGTCCTCAAGAACATAAAGATGAAGGAACTCGAGTTGACTGAAGCTGTTATCCCTGCATATTATTTCTTTTCCTTCATATGCACAAAACAATATGAGATTCCTTAGGTTTGGCAGCATTCCCAAAATAGGCATCGGATCTTTCATGAGTTTTGATTCCACAAGAGCCATCATGGTGATGGAATTTGGAAACAGAGGCAGTTTCTCTATTATCCCATTTAACCACAATTTCTGGAGCTTTTCACAACAATTAACAAATTCAAGGACTGGGAATGATTGACCAAGTCTACAAAACAATCTGAGAGTGCTAAGGTTTTTCAAGCTGCTAATGTTGTTTAGGGAGTAATATTTATTAATATCATGCATCCTTAATTCTCGAAGATTGACTAAATCAACAGGATCAACATCTTTCCACTGATCACAACCAACGCCTTCAAGAACTTGAAGACTAGTGAGTTTGCTTATATGTACTAGAGGTTTTGAATATGAAGCAACTAAATGTCTTAAATTTATTAGGTCAGCTGTCTCGCGGGGTAGTTGGCAAAATGCTGTGTACCCATTTACAACGACAAGTGTCTGTAAATTCTTGAGGTTGCCAATGGAGGAGGGAAGATTATCACCTCTCAACCTTAACAACTTGAGGTGGTACAAACTCCCTATGGCATCAGGTATAACTTCACCATACTTAATCATATCCAAGTACAACACATATATATGTCGGAACACATCTATATGTTGAAACACATTACAAAAATGTGGATCAAAGAACATAATTGACCTCAACTTCGAGTTAGAAAGATCAAGTGATGAGAGGTACCTTTCTCCTTCACTATGAATGCCATGTCTGATACATAAGGAGGATATGGAGTGCTTTCTTGGATCATAAATGTCAAAAAGGTTTGCTTCGGATGCCTTTTGTATCGCAAGATCATGGAGTAAATCATGAACCCTACATTTAGTAACTTTTTCCCAAAACGTATCCACCACTTGAACCAAGCTTCGTCTTATCAGCTCATTCAAGAAACCTTCAGCGACATCCTCCATTCTTTCTTCTCCTCTTGGTCTGATGAAACCCTCTGCCATCCACAACCACATTATGTTATCAGCCTCAAGGACTTGATCTTCTGGAAAAATACCAAAGTAGAGAAAACACTGCTTGAGCGCAGCTGACAAATCATCGAAGCTTAATGATAGTATGTAGGAGATTTCAATAGAGTCTTCTTCAATGTCCTTCCAAAGGCAGTCTTTCACGTTTTGCCATTTGTCTTGCCCCCATGTATGCGAAAGTAGTCCACTCAATACAACAATTGCAAGAGGTAAGCCTCTACATTTTCCCACCATATCCTTAGCTAGACTTTCCATTGCTGGAACCATTGCTTTTCTTTTTAATTTTCATTGTAATTAGATTGAAGATGTGTTTTGTAACTTTGAAGGGAAGAAATAAAATATTTGAACTCAGCCTTGGAGGTTATTCCATAAATATTTTTGTAAGAGCTTGAAGGTCAACTTCTCAAAATTGATTTGCTGAAAACGAATTTCGTTTGAATTGGCGATTTCTCAAGAGAATTGGAATTTCGAGGAGACTAATAATATAAAATTTGAGATTATTTGGGTAAAATTCGAATTAGTTTTGGACTGAAATTTTAATTTTAGTTCGTTTAAATTCAAAATTACAGACGAATTGTATCAAAAATCGTATGATAATCATAATATGATGGATGAGTTATATGTAAATTGTTTTTTAAGTTTGTTATGTTAATAATAGTTGTATTTTTTTTCTAGTTCTCACTCGGTGTTCGGTATCCGCTGGAGCTCGACTATCTCAAATTCATGTCACATGGGTGATAGGGACCATTTGAGGGGAAGCACTCTCTACCAAAAAAAAATTCATACGGAGGATTTGAACCCTAAACTTGAAAGGAGTAACTTCATCTACTGCAACATATCATTTGGTGGTATTGTAGTTGTATTTAGTTTGATATGAATGTTGTATACAATATTGCTGTAGTTATATTAGATTTTCAGTATCCAACATGAGCTTCATACAAAATTTATATAGTTATTTATATATCTTACTAAAAGTGGGAACAAAAAAAGTTGAAATACCAAAACAATCCTATAATATTGAGTTAAACAAAAAAATTGAAAGTTGAAATATCAAAACAACCCTATAATATTGAGTTATTTCAATCATTAAAAAAAGAAATAAATTGTACCTTTATAAACTCTAAAAACTAAATTATATTAAGTGAATTAATTATTAATTATAGGTAATCTAAAGATCAACAATTGGAGTAATTTCCCTAGATAGTCATCTATGTTTGGGAAATTACCTAATAATATCACTCAACTTTGTTCCGTTAATTAAGTCATCCCAAAATCCAAAAAAAAGTTGTTTTCCAACACACTAAGAAAAGCCAAAAACAGAAAGAAATTAAACATTGAAAAACGAAAACATAAGAAAAAACAGCCAAGTTGATTGATGGTTGGAGAAGGCAAGTTGATGAAGGTGAATGTATTCTTCTCTGTTGATTTAACACAAATATTATTTATATTTATATAAAAGAGGAACAAAAAAAATACTACTAAATTGTGGACAAGAGAGAGTACCATATACTAGTATTTTTAATAGAGATTCTTTTTTTAACATATAAATAAAGCATTGTCTTAAATGTAGATAAGCAAGAGAACATAGAGTAGACCAATTTATGTTCAAACCAATTACACTCGCTCAAAAAGCTTAAAACAATTATAAGAAATCAAACACACAATTAATAACCAATATGCTTGGCATAAATACCTCTACGATTATGAAATATGCCTCACCACTTATAATTCCTCTTCAAGGGGGTTTCCACGTAAAATCATTGTGCAGATTTTACTTTCAGCCATTTACTTTCTGCATCTATTTCAGTTATTGTTCTTGCTGAGTCAAGGGACCTGGTCGTTGACGTATAGTGGACGCATACTACTGTTTGTGCTTACATTATTGTTCTTACTGTGTCAAGGGACCTGGTCCATTGACGGTTAGTGGAAGCATACATTCCAACAGGCTGCACGATCAAGTACCAATGGTTCACGCAATGCGATCTGAATGCCATCATATGTCCACAACGCTAAATCTGCTTCACCTTTCAAACCTAGGGAGAACCATCCTAAGCCAGCAACCGCAACATCCATGCTCTTGACATCCCAGATCGTTCCACGTGCTTTTACTTCCTGCTTTTGCCATTGTCCCAACTCAGAAACTGGCTCCATGGAAAAGGGAGGCTGAAGATTTAAAAAAAAAACAGAACAATTAGCATAGTTCTGTGCTCTTTACAAATGTTCTCCTTTTACGCTTGAGCAGATTGAAACCATCTTAGAGGCATCGATACACCAGTTTCATCTGTGGCTCATAATAATCAATGGTACACATTGTATGGTGTCCAAATTTGAAAGGTGAAAGATAGGAGCAGAAGATGATGAAAAAGAGCACCGGAGAGCGTTGAACAAACACAACTCGTTAGATATAGTTAACGATGCAAGTTGCTAAGCTTCCTGGAGCAAATTTCCCTTTGGATATTAACTTGGAAAAACATACACAGAAAGAACAAAATCCTTCAATCATGTTGTGATGCATTTGAGCCACAGAAAGATTCCATTACATGATCAATATTCAATATGTATAGTCTGCTATGAATAGCAGTATTTCATCCTTTCCCGCCGTTTTCTTGATGTTGCTTTAGGAAGTAATGTAGTGCCCACTTGGTCAGAACTCCGAAGAGATCAGGCATATGAATAGACAGGTTACGAAAACTCCATGGCGAACTCCCAATGGAGAAAATGGTTAGTCTAGTCCCAGCCTTAATAAGTATCATCAAAAGCATACTGATACAGTTCAAGTGGAATTGGCAATAAAGTAGGAAATATTATTGAATCAGAAATACTGGGAGATTACCTGCAATCTCACTCCAGCATGGTTGTTCTTGAGCTCATCGGTATTTTCTGTCTTCCCTAGATTAAGAGACACACTTGGTGATGCCCAGACAGTGACATAGATTGTTTCTACTGATGCAAGAACTAGGTCCAGTCTAACTAAGCCGCCAATATGTACAGTCTGCCCATGCTGCAAGAAAATTGTGAAAATACATTTTAGAGTCGAAAAGTCTTTTTGATCTCAGGCAAGAAATTGATTTGCAGTCATGTATATCTTTAACTGCAATATAAAACTAAAAAAACAGCTAAAGATGAGGGACGAATAAAAGGAGCTATCTGAATCCCAAACCATTTGATTAGGGGTCAGTTTACAATGATTTAAGGTCATTTTGTCAAATTTCTCTCCATTTCGAAGTTCACAGTCCTCGCACTGGCTTCATCAGTATGCATCACAGGATTCTTCAAAGTAAAGTGAAGTATGCCTTCGGTTAAGAGGAAACTACGAACTATAAACAACTATCTTCAAACCAATTACACTCACTCAAAAAGCTTAAAACAATAAGAAATCACCATTCACAGCCCTGAAATAACCAATGTCTTCAAGTGCTTGGCAGAAATGCCCCCATCAATACCTCTATGATTATAAAGAGGCCGAAATAAGACATCATATATGCTTGAAAAGCTTCACCACGTATAATTCCTCTTCAACAGCTCCACGTCTTTCATTCTCTCAGGAATCTCTTTTAAATTTGGACAGTCATGGATACCAAGACCTTTAATCAGAGGCATGGCACTTGTGCCTAAATGCCATCTTTCTAGGTTCTCAAGATCATAAAGAATAAGGAACTCTAGTTGACTGAAGCTGTTATCACTGCACATTATTTCATTTCCTTCATAAGCTCTAAAAAAATCGAGATTCCTTAGGTTTGGCAACATTCCCAAAATAGGCATCGGATCTTCTGTCAGTACTGAGAACCTCAGAACCATCATTGTGATGGAATTTGGAAACAGATCAGGCAGTTTCTCTATTCTCCCATCTAACCACAATTTCTGGAGCTTTTCACAACAATTAACAAATTCAAGGGATGGGAATGATTGACCACCTATACAAAATGATCTGAGAGGTTTTTCAAGCTGCTAATGTTGTTTAGGGAGTAAGATTTGTTAATATACTCCATGCTTAATTCTCGAAGATTGACTAAATCAACAGGGTCAACATCTTTCCACTGATCACACGAGATGCCATCAACAACTTGAAGACTAGTGAGTCTGCTTATATGTACCAGAGGTTTTGAATAGTACCGAGCAACTAAATGTCTTAGATTTATCAGGTCAGCTGTCTCGTGGGGTAGTTCGCAAGAGTATCCCCCCTCATTGACAACAAGTGTCTGTAGATTCTTGAGGTTGCCAATGGAAGAGGGAACAACACGGATACCTCTCAATCTTACCAACTTAAGGTGGTACAAACTTCCAATGGCATCAGGTATTATAGACACAACACGCATATCCAAGTACAACACATAGAGATGTTGGAACACACTACTGAAGTTCATAAGACTCATATTACGAAAATCTGGATCAGAGAACATAATTGACCTCAACTTCAAGTTAGAAAGATCAAGTGAGAGGTACCTTTCTCCTTGACTATGAATGACATGTCTGATACATAAGAAGGATATGGAGTGGCTTCTAGGATCATAAACGTCAAAGAAGTTTACCTCCAATGCCTTTTGTATCGCAAGATCACGGAGTAAATCATGAACCCTACAGTCAGTAACTTTTTCCCAAAGTGTTTTAGCCACTTGAACCAAACTTCGTCTTATCAGCTCATTCAAGAAGCCTTCAGCGACATCCTCCATTCTTTCTTCTCCTCTTGGAATGATGAAACCCTCTGCCATCCACAACCGTATTATGTTATCAGCCTCGAGCACTTGATCTTCTGGAAAAATACCAAAGTAGAGAAAACACTGCTTGAGCGCAGTTGACAAATCATTGTAGCTTAATGATAGTATGTTAGAGATTTCAATAAATTTATCTTCTTTAATGTTCTTCCAAAGGTGATCTTCCACCTTTTTCCATTCGTTTAGCCCCTTTTTATGCGAAAGTAGTCCGCTCAATACAACAATCGCAAGAGGTAAGCCTCTACACTTTTCCACCATATCCTTAGCTAGACTTTCCATTTCTGGAACCATTGCTCGAACATCAAGTAGTTTCCTACGAAAGAGATCCCAACTTTCTTCTTGGCTTAGGAAACGAAGTTTATGAACAAAACCTCTGTCGTCTGCTCTTTCAGCGACATCCTCTTTGCGTGTGGTAATAATGACTCTGCTGCCATTCTTGCTATCCGGGAATGCTCTTTTCAAACTCTCCCATGCTTCTCTTTGCCATACATCATCAACCACCACAAGGTATTTGCGTTCTTTTAATAGATCACGAAGAGAAATTTCTAGATCTCCTTCTGTCATCCTTTTCAACAAATCTAGAGTTTCCTTGGTGCGACCTTGGATGGACTTTATGATATTCCTAAGTAGATCCATGGTGTTGTACTCTTGAGAAACACATATCCAAGCGCGTGTAGGGAAACTAGAGGCAATATTAGGACAGATGTAAAGTTTTCTGGCAAGAGTGGTCTTGCCTAAACCCCCCATTCCATAAATGGAGAGGACGCTTCGACGAGGCTCGTCTTTGAGAAGTTCAGCTAGCATTGTTTGTACAACATCCTGAAAGCCAACAAAAATGTAATCCTGGTCATCCACATATGAGGTAGTTCTCCTCAATGTTGTAACCTGATTACTTGTTCCTTCTCCAGCATTACTATTGATATTTGTAATACCATAAGTATCTCGTTTGCGAGAGATATCCATGATTCGTTGCTTGAGTGATTGGATCTCCTTGGCGACATTGTAGAATTTCTTCTCCTTCCTACATATGCAAGCGCAAGCCTTGAGACGACTAGCACGTTTACCAGCCTCAAAGGTGTAAGTCTCGAGTATAGCAACAGCATCATTAGCAATAGAGTTGATCTCAAACACCCATTGTACAACTCTATGATCTCCACATTGCTTTAGTTCTGC